>JACMIG010001644.1:0-19075 GCA_014805385.1 Levipalatum texanum
AACAAAAGCCTACCTCTATTCGAATCCATATCGCTCTTCAAGGGCCTTAACGTATTTTATTGTGTACAACACACACAAGGTGTGATGAGCCGGGATCTGGAACATTTTGCGAGATTTGAAGTTGATATTCTGATAGAGTGGACCCTAGCCGACAACCCCACATGGTTTTTAAAATGTCTAAGTCAGGCATTGTATTACTGTATCAATTTTTCAAAAAATCACAAAAGGTGTGATGAGCCGGGATGTAGAAGCCCAGGAGCAGCGGTATTTTGGTTTTAGATTGCACTGGTCAGTGCCGAGGCACCCACATGGTTTTTAAATTCCAAGTCATCGTTAATCTGATTTTACAGCAATTTGAAGAGTTACGTTTCGCGACCGGAAAATGAAAATCCGTGAAACATCTTACTTGTTTGCGGATCTGGCAGAGTGCCAAGTTCTTGGGACAGCCAGGGGGATGTGCGCGCTCAGCTGTTCGCACAGGAGAGGGGGATTTGCCAGAGGGTTTTGCGTCAGAATTTGAGTGTCCTTTTTGATCTTGACCCCACCGTGGTGGGCGTGCACCATAGAAGAAATTTAAAAAGATCACGTCGAATATTAACACAAAGTTAGACTGTAGTATTTTTGAAACTCCGAGGTTTCGTGTTTCACGCCATCATAATTATGATTCTAAACTGTGAAATGTGATAGATTCGTCTGCGGTGCAAAACAGATCAGACCTCTCCTTCCCTAACGGCAACCCGATCGTACGGAATCCGGTGCTTATAAGTAACAATTTAAACATATAAAAATCACTAAATACAACAATATTTCCTAGCTCCTCACCATCGGCGTGTCCTCTTCCACTGGCTCCCGTCGTCGTCGCGGCTGACGACGTTCCCAGCAGCAGGGAGGAGAACACGTCGGAGCTGCAAAATTATTTTAGTGCGCAAACTCTTGGCAATACCGCATTAACTCTTTCTTTGAAATAGTCCCCAATACCGGAGGAAAATTGTGCGGAGTGTCAGCAATTTTTCAGAGGCCCTTCCCCTCTTCTCTTACAATAGATAGGGGATATCCCAGCATAGAACGGGGACGAATAGGTCACTGGACATCCTTGGACACGCACGGTCAAGCGTCCGGTGGTGTGCTTTCAGTTTGCGATCAATTTTGAAATTTTGAGTCCGGTTTTCCAGCGTATACTCGTTCGAGAGAGTCCTCAAATGGAGTTGTGTATAGATTTCTCACTGATTAATCGAACACAACTCTAAAAACAATGGACAGGTGCTTTAAATACACTGAAAAAGTCGATTTAATTTTTCAGGTGTGCCAAATATACTGTAGCTCAACCGGACGGGGCCTTCCCGGCTGACCGTGCGTGCTTGGAGCCCTATTAGTTACGCGAGGCGGAAGACCGCCTTGTTTCTAATTTTGAAATCTGTTAACATCGCACGCAACAGCTTTTCCCAGCTCCCACTCTGATCTCCTCTCCTCTTTTCCTTTTCCATCCCTCCTCCCTCCACTCACTGGTTCTCTCCTCCTCCACTCGTCGTCTCCCTCGTGGGTGCAGTTCGGGGCGATAGGAGAAGGCCGACGGGGGGAAGGGCCGAGGGAGGCGTCCTCTCGAGGGTCAGTTGAAGGTGCTGCACGCTCTTCGGTGTGATCGTGATCAGCGAGATCACGCTCTGCAATTTACAATTATTTAAATACGAAGTATCTGCGGTTAGCGAACAACTACTTCAAAAGAATCATGAAAAAGTGCCGCGAATTTTCTTGCTATCTATTTGGTCAAAAGAGTTCATAATTGAAATGAAAAATTTTATTTTGAATTCAACAACCACGCGGATCTCGCTGGTATGCCTATCTCCTCTCCTTTCTCTTCTCTCCACTCACCTCATTCTTCTCCCCCGGTGCCTGGGCTCCGTCATCATCGTCGAACGAATACTCTGCAATAAGGACAGTGATGATCTTGAGAGAGAAGGCCAATGATCGTAGCTTCCACGATAAGCTTTGCCAAAAGTCGTGGTCTCCATCGGTTCCTATCATAAGTACTCCCGTATCGTACCATTCTGGTTGTCGGCGTCCTTGACTTCGTAGGGAGAAACGGCGACGAGCGGGTGGTAGAAGCCGATCTAAAAAGAGGGTGTATTACAGCTGGCAGAGTTAGCAGAGGTGAGGGAAGGTGGGAGAACAACTCCAACCTGCGTAATTCCGGCAAAGCACGGCGTCTTCTGCGTATCGTTGTGGTAGCCGATCTCGAGGCAGAAAATGTTCTGCAACAGAAAATTAATATTGTTAACAACTAAAAGGTTAAAGCTTTCGTGATAAACGGCAACATACAAATATTGCACTACAAGAACGACGACCAATTATTGAATGTGTTAGACGACCCAAGCTAAATTAACACGGAATTGTATTCAGATCCACCTAGTTATTCGGCTCAATTAAACTCATGTCAGAGAACAATTTTCCATGTTCTGGAAATAAAGAAGAGCTAAAAAAAATGTTTAAAAATATTATAACTCACCGATCCCTCAATGTCGATAAGGTAGAGATAGCGCGCCTGAGGATCCATCTGCAATTTAGGAATATTTATATTTTATTAACAGGCGACATCATTCAAGGGATTGAAAACTAAATCGCATGAACAATATTTCGTTCATCTGTGGCATGAAATCGCCTAGTTCACACCCGGTAGCCATGGTGACGATGGCCGGAGTGGTAGAAACGGAGGAGAAGACGGTAGGAAAAAAATGGGCGAGCTACCGTACCTGGACCATGTACTTTCCACCGCTCGATGACGTCGCCGATGCATCGATGTGAAGGCGTCCGATGCACGCCCAGTTCTGGCACTCGTACAGGGCCAGCTGGAATAGAGCATTTGCTTTATTTATATTTTACAAACAGATTGCTGCCACCACGTTTCACAATCAATTACAGTTCGACATTCAACGCGAAACCGCCTGGTTTTATTTCTATCGAAGCGAAGCAAATTCCATACATTCTTGCTGCACTGCGCTTAGGCCATCATTTCTATGCGAATATAACCAGCCAGTTTTCACTCATCCTTCTTGGCTAGCATGAGATCTCATCGTAAACATATCACGTAAATATTTTGAAAAAAATACTGTTGATAAACTACCGTCGCATTGTTTCATTTCAAGAACACGCCAATTACATCTCGACATTCAACGCGAAACTGCCTGGTTTTACAATTAGGTGAATTGACAAAAGATTCCTTACATTCTTGCCGGACTCGTCGACAGCAACGACAAAACGCCAGAACTGCTCTCTGAAATTGGATAAATGGTCATCTATCGAGGATGCATCAATTTGTATCATGCCCTCATTCTATCTTTCAAATAAAGACATTAACGTCAAATGGCCTTATGAAATAATGACTTTATTTTCAAACAGTTTTAGATATGTCTCTGAGCCTCATTACTCACGTGGCATCCACCGAATCGAGGAAGAATATCTCCTTGAGGTGGCCGAGGAGCGTCGGTGTCCACTGATACTCGAACTTGACCTCGCCGTTGATGACGTAGAAGTAAACCTGGAGAATTGGTGCGCTATTTGATTAGATTGAAGAAATTCATTCATCCACTAATATTTCGGCTCCTAAAATTAACACTGTTCAGCGAATAGGCAGCAAATCACAGTTTGAAAACCCGGTATTTCTGCGTTTTAAACCAGTGTAAAATAACGGAGAAAACGGGAGAATTAATTCCAAGTTCGCTCTACTCCTCCAAAATAGCTGTAACGCACATAATGTGGAATGGATTTTATCGTTCCCTAGTTGACTCCGGACAGCTAACAATTTCCATCAGAGGAACGGCAAAACCCGGTGAATTGGCCTTTCATATTGCGTTTATAACAGGGGAGGTAACAACGCCTGTAATCCACGGACTTTTGACTATTTACACACTATTCAAATCCACATACCGTTCCAGTAGCATCCGAAATGGCGATGGCCGTCGCATCCGGAGACAACGTCACGGAGGTAACGGGCTGAACAAAAAGCAATTAGTGGACTCCTGCGATAAATACAGTAATGAATGCGCAAAGAAAGTACATTCTATATCGTCTTATCCCGTCCGGCGACTATAAGCTTTGGCCATCTCATCTGACCACCACATTACTGCGCTTTTTTTACTGTCGAGGCCACAAGCACTGAAACTATTACGAAAGTGACCTCCTTCGGCTAGCTACCATAGCCCCATCCTCCCCCCTCTCCTCACCTCCTTGAGAGTAATGGTATGGACGGCGCCGGGGATCTCGCGGACGGCCGCGAGGTGCAGCTCGTTCTCACGTCGCGCTCCCTTGATGTCGGTGATGTTAACGATGTGAACGTCGCAGCCCTGGAATTGCAATATAGCGCTATTTAAATTCAAATATCGCGCTCTTTTCTATCATCGATGAAAATAACTAATTAATATTGGATCGATAATCTTGCATTTTGCTTACATGCTAGCTTGAACATGGCTACTGTGAAAACAGGTGATTTGTTGTCATGGCGATAAGTAAACAAATCCTAATAATTACACAAGCAATTTCAGAGTTCCCTCGTAGAAAAAAAAATTACACATTTCTAAATGAGCAAAACAATAGGTTTGTGTATGATAGAAAACGGGAAATTGAATAATACCTTAATGATGGCAACCATGTTGAGGGAGTCGTCGGGCTCATCCGGATCCGGCTGGTACGGGCACCTGGAGATTCGAATGAGATAGACACAGTAATGGAGTGAAGTGGGTTGTACTTCGTTCTCGTCATAAAGTTTCACTGACAAGCGTTCTCACACCGAATAATGGAAATGTTTCCCTGGACAGTTTCTCTTGTCCACCCATCTCCCCACTTTTATCATGAGCACTCACCAGACTAGCTTTGGACGCGGACTCGGTGCCGCGAGTCCGCGAGAAGATGAGCCACGATCCG
Source organism: Levipalatum texanum (assembly GCA_014805385.1). Taxonomy (NCBI): domain Eukaryota; kingdom Metazoa; phylum Nematoda; class Chromadorea; order Rhabditida; family Diplogasteridae; genus Levipalatum; species Levipalatum texanum. Next base: position 4,915 of record JACMIG010001644.1, read on the forward strand.
AGGAGCGAGAAGACGCCGGGTTTTCCTTATCTGAATTGATAAAATAAAGCTATGCATTATCGAGAAAACAAAAGATATGGTGATCAAGCCTCTTGGCTTATAAGCTAATAAATAAAGAATAAATGCTACATCTGAACGGGGGCGACGGGAAGTGCCTTCATCTTTTTTGAGTATGGGATCGAAGAAGGATGAATATCAAACAACTTTTCGTTTGTGTATTCTTTTATCTCTTGCTGCTTCACAAACTAGCCTGGTTTCAACATCATATTATGATACGCCAAAGTTCATCTAAAATATCAAACAACTGCACACGAACCTTCCTCGCTCTGGAGCTCAACCATGACTCCCTTCAGCAGCTCCTTGCCCTCCTCATCCTCCCACAGCAGGTTGAGGTGCTTCTCGCTATAAAATAATGTCCATGTATTTTATTTGATTAAAATTATCCATTTATAACTTCAAGGTGAAAGACACACTGATTCACATCGGATCCTTCAGCAATATAATTACTACAGAGACAGTAATCTTCCAGGTTGCAACGCAGTCTCCGGGAACGAATAGATGAACGCGGAATATAAAAAAATTTTCCCGTGGATATCTCTTCCTTTGATAGTGCTCGATAAATTCTCATGCTTGCTGAATCTGTGCTCTTTCTTGCAATGCACCACGTCGTCCACTCAAATTCCAGTCTCGCAGGAAGATAACCTAGGGTGGTTATGAGATATGCGCGAAAATATACCATTTTGGCACGCTTTCACGACGAATGAACCGTGTTTTTTGTGAATTAACAATTCCCCCCTCCCAGATCTCAAACTTACATGCCACAGGCGTCGGTGACGTGGTAGATGTAGAGATTGCACGCCGCATCCAGCACCGCCAGCATCGAGTTCTGTCGGGAGAACGACAGGTCCACGATGGCGTCTTTGAAGCCCTGGAATTAAAATAAAAATAATTATCCTTGTCCGGCGATTGACGGAATGATCATCGATATCGGAGTTAGACTTTCTATTGGTATTGCCATGGTTCCTGAATCCACCGGGTTACCATGGCAAGATGTGTAAAATGTGTCCCCATTTAGTGAGCAGGAAAAAAGGATTGTAGCGCGCGTTAAGGATAAAGATTTCCATTTTACAGTTTATTACCAACTTGACCATGAACAGGGGAAAACATGGGTAAAGTAAAAATGTTTCCGGAATTAACAACATACCTTGATCAGCTGCCTGTTCCTGGTCTCCCTCTGCATGACTCGCACGGCCTCCACCGATGTCTCATGGGAGAGACTAAAAGGTGGAAATCATGGTCATCATTTTATGGGTACTGATAATACTGTGTTTAGCAAACGAAGCATTCTTGCGCTAATTAAATATATTTGTTTCTATTTTCAGTAAAAAGTAGCAAAGTCAAACCGATAAGCGATGAGTGCCCCGTTGACGCTGAGCAGGCGATCCGAATGCGATCGCACCTTGAATGAGAGACGTCAATGTATTACCGATTTGCGTTGAAAATATCTCTCAATCTTGCGTGCGCTTTGCAAATATTTGCAATTTTTGCAATATCATAACTCAAAATATATTTTATTTTTTATATTTCTGTATTAATGCAACTCACATGGCTGACGTCCCACTTGTAGTCGGAGAGGCCGTGGGACTGGACACGCGATGAATCGCGATCGCGTGGTGAGCGATCCGGCTGTAGTCAGCATTTCATTCAGAGGTCAACTCGTACATTGCTATTTTGATTAGGGTCGCAACGGGGACGCCATGGCTATCTTTAAACTCGTTACTTGGGTCGAGCAACTGTATTTGTGACTATTATTATTTCAATGCTTCACATGCGCGCATCCGGATTCGGTATTACGTCAACGATGATTTCAACACGGGTACTTGCGTGTAATCCTCTCATACATTCGACGTCACTGGATTCGGAGAAATATTTGACAGCTTGATAAGGAGCCAGTGAAAGCTCACAATACGAACACACGTCGGGAACGAAAACCCTTCGTACATCTAATAACAGGAGAAAAATCGAATGTGATGAAGACATTGAAACTACATAGTACATACCTCGACGGAGATGTGAATGTTCTTGCCGGCGCTGAAGCGCACCAGCTCATCGGCACCGGAGAGGGTACTGAATTAATATATTTATTAAGGAATAGAATATTCTATATATTTTATGTCATTATTAATACTTTAATTAAATAGTACGTGATATCTTTTAAGATCAGACAAAATATTTTTAAAAAAATAATGAGCCCACTATCTCTCCGGCAGCTGGTCGACCGCCAGAAGGAGGTCGGCCATCCTTCGATGAATTACCCCTGCAGAATTGATTGTATCTCGACCTGATCGTCCTCGGCTCTGCCCCAAAATAGTACCAGCGCGCGAATTGGCAGAGGAAATTAGTGGCGAGCCTCGACCTAGTCACGTCACAGTTGACAAATGGCCTAATTAATCACGGGATAACGGACGGCACGAGGGCTTGGAAAGGGCGTGTCAGTCAATAAACAATTATAGACCAGGAAACCTGATCCTTCCGCGTCATTAATAAGATTTGTGGGGAAATTAGTCGCGTATTTTTAGAACGCACAAAATTCGCGCACGCGTCATTCGGGACAAATACAGCAAGGGTGCGGAGTATCAAATGCGCGACAGCGGACTCTGTCCCCTCTCCATCTCGCCTTGTACGGATTGCAGTACACATAAGCGCAAACAAGTAGCGAGAGATCTCGAGCTGCCTTTCTGCCCTCTCTCCCCCCTTCCACATCACTGAAATACCAGCGGAAGTTTCGATGGGGCGGCGACAATGCAACGGAAAGCATGCAGAAACAGTGTGTGTGTGATTTCATGGGCGGCGGGTTAGTCTCTCTCCTTGTCCATCACTCGCTCTTCTCTGTCGAACCTCTCGTATGCGCGGCGACTCTAGCCCTCCCTACCTCTCCCATCACTAGCCCTCCACTCTACCTCTCCGGCCGGAAGGAATGATGCTAGCGCCTCTCTCATGCAATCTCTCTCTCGCTCATTCTCAACCCGTTCGGTCACTTCTCACTGCGTTTTATCTCTCCCCCACCCAACTCTCAGCACAAAATTTGCCCGCTGTAATGCTTTGGAAAGTTGCCAAAATTTAAATGATATGCGAGCCACATTCGTTGCGAGACCATATCGCGCTAGCCGCAACGCTCCTTCCCGCGCGTTGCGGTCTTCCTCGTGACGTCAGTCGTGTGACAAATTTCGCAAATCCGTGCGATTCTGTATTTTTCAACACGTTTTTTCGCGCAGCTGTGCTAGCCGACTATGGGGTTATTTATATTCTCTTTGCATGCCTTATTTTAGGCTCGTCCTGGCGCTCCATTTTCCGGGTTCTTCGAGTATTTTCGAATTATTTGCTTGCAGACACTGGATGCACAATCTAAACTACTCGTCGTTCTCGGCCTTGATGGCGAATGAGGAGGCGTGTGCGGATGCCGCGGCCGATGCTGCGGCTGCCTTTGAGACCTCGGCACTTCTCGCGCAGCTCGATGATGAGGAATCCTGCATTCCGGGCTCGCAGCCCGGAGAGCCCCAGCCGTCGTCTTCTAACGTGGTTTTCTTTTCAGATTTCAGCGGCCCCACTAGTCGCTCCCCTATGGAGTTAGCCAAAACCGGGCCAATATTCGATATTAACACAGCCGAAGCCTCAAACTCGGGGAATGATGCTCACCTCAAACTTGGAAAAAATACACACCTCAAACGAAAAATGCTACTCACCTCAAACTTGGAAAATTAAACCAAAAGCTGTACTCAAACTTGGGTAGTTAAACCAAACTTTTCCTTGTTAATCACAGGCATTAAAAGTTGTCGCGATTTCATCCGCTTCCATCCGTGTTCTTGTATTTATACTCGTCGAATTGCAGGTAGCGATACTACTAGCGAATGACTCGATCGTTCACAGCCCTTTCAAACGAGCATCGGGTGGAGCGGAAAATAACAGGTAAATTCTGAATACTAGTCGTCTCCTAACTCGATAAATTATATAAATAAGGAAATCAAGAACAATCCCTATATTAGGTTCCGCGATCTTCTGCAAAACGATCTCGCTCTCTCGGACAGTGAAGATGAAGAGGATGCTTCTCTCGCTGCCCGACTGGCAATTGCGACGGAAGGGACAGCGATTGCCCCCGTGACGGAGGAGCCCGTTTATGCTGAGCTGCAGTCAGTACGTGTCTTGCCCGTCGCGGAGGACATCCAGTTTGCCGATAATGTTCAGGTAATTGGATGCAATTTTTTTGTTTATTATTTGATACGTTTTCCATTGATCGATCATCAGACATTGTGCTTGGGTGTATTTTGCTCTCATGGTTCACGTGCAGAATTGCAACTCGTGTTCTCCCCGCTCGATATCTCGACGTCCCATCAGTCAATCCTCTCTAAAACCTCCTCAAGTCACATGCTCTCTTGCAAATTTCTCTAGCGGCGCTGCTCTATTTATGGCGCGATAAGGTTTCAAACCGGCTCTATGGAGTGCACTACTCGTGAAAGGCTTCTAGAGAGAGTGGCGTTCTTTGTGTTTTCTAGCTATAGATATACGAATATTACAGTTTCACGAGTCGTCGTTCATGGATACTCCTTCGACTTCCCACGCAACACCGGATTACGTTGCGGAGCCCTCAGTTGTTGATCCCGACGACTGGGCAGAGTACTACTACGAACTCAGCGACCCCCATGCTGATCTCATTGACAAGGTATCACTCATTTCGACTAAAATCTCAAGAATCGGTTGTCATTGCAGATCCGTGCGGACATGCTGAAGACGGCAAAAATCGAGAAAGAAGTCGATGAGAAGTTTACCGCAACGATGATAGAGAAGGCCGCACAGGATATGCTACACGAATCAAATAAGAAGAAGGCGAAATACGTCGTACCTGGAAAGGTACAAAATTATATTTCGCTCCATAAACATTCCATTTATAAATTCATGGTGGACCATTTCTATTGACGCGCTTCCTATTAATATTTTCTGATTCAGGCACAAACACCGGTCTACGTATGCTTCATATGCTCGCACGGTTTCCTCGACGTGGACAAAATGAAGGATCACATACAGAAGGCTCATCTTTCTGCTGGCGGGGTATATTTTTATTCCCAGTTTCTTTTTGGCGCTCTACTTTGTGGGTTAACAATATGTTGAAGCCGAGTGCAACGGTATTGTTGTAGAATCGAGATTTCAAGTGTCGCTTCTGCGATCGCCTATTTATGAGGAGGAGAAATGTCCTGGAGCACGAGAACAAGCACCTCTCGGGAGGCGTCGTATATCCGTGCACAGAATGTCCAAAATCCTACAGGTGCGTGCATGTCTAAATTAGGAGAATTTTTTTCTATATGCTATCGTTTTTTTTGCAACATATCATCTGCAGCTCGGAGATACTACTGGAGCACCATCTATCGGACGCGCATTCCCTTAGAGCGAATGGCTCGAAACTAGGCAAAAAACGTTTCAACTGCGAGTTCTGCGAAAAGGCTTTTGGACTCGCCAGGGAACTTAAGGTTTGTTTACAACTCTATCCACTCATTCCACTTTGTTTCCTTACCAATTAACCGTCGTGAATCTTGGTGGTCCACGCTTGCGTAACAGTGGCTCCGCTGTAAAGGCCGACGAAGATAATCCCAACTAGTTACATTAGTGACTGGCACCTCCCCGTATGCCAAGAGCGCGATAGCGAGCTTTAAGCACTTGGCTTGAGGAAGTGAAACAAGTAATTCTATATAGCTCTAAAAACAAAATTCGATAAACAAAAAATTCTCACTATGTTACATTTTTCAGTACCACCAATACTACTGCGCCAAGGCTGACGAGATCAAGGCGAAGAGAGCTCAGAAGAAAGCAGTAGAGAGGGACGCGATGGCCAAGATGGTTTACGACGAAGAACCGTCGCTTCGTCTCCCCGCTTCCGTCGGGCGTGTTAAGACGGGTTCGGCACTAATTCGATTCCATGTATACGGGGAGCTTTGCAGACAAGTCGTGTCCTTTCTGCGGTCTGATTTGTGCATCAGCCCAATCGCGCGATCGCCACGTGTCTCGGAAGCACAAAGACGAGCCGATGCCTTTAAAGGAACAGAAGATTCGCTCTCCGACAGTAATGCATGTGCCAACACCTGAGCAGCTTGTGAGTCGTGAAAAGGGTAATATTTTTACAAAAAAAATTACAGGTTGCTCGGCCGTTTATGTGCACGACGTGCTCGGCTGTATTCACAACGAAGGCTGCTCTATCTATACACACCCGGAGGGTGCACGAGGAAGACAGCACCATCAAGAAATTCCCCTGCGAGAAGTGTGGCAAAATGTAGGTTATTTTTACATCGCATTACGACCTTTCCAATAATTGAATGAAATTATTTTGTTGCAGTTTTCCTCTGATGTCGGAGTTGCGCAAGCACGCGAAGCAGAGCGAAGGACTTCCCATGTGTCGAGGCCGAGGAAGGGCTGGAATGTTACCTAACGTTTCCGGAGCACTGACGCCAGCGTCCAGCGGGTATGGCATATCTTCTCAATTCTCCCTCTAATAGTCAATTGAATATTTGACGCACTAACTATTTTGCATTTTGTAGAGCCTCTCAAGCGTCTTCCCCTGCCCTGAGTGTGCAGTCCGCACCCGTTACTCCATACGGATTGATGAAACGGGCCACTGGGGTGAGCTTACTACATTTTGACTTCTGTCCTTGAAGGAACACTGATTACCTGGGAACGTTTCAGATTGCTAAAGAAGGAGTGAAGTATCTAACCGTGGACTCTGAAATGAGACACTCGATGAAACGAGCGAAGTCTGAAGAGGGAGACGATGCGCCCCCGAGAAAAGCATCCAAGATCGCAGTCGAATCACTTCACGACTTTGATTTCTAACCTATATTAGGTTTCGATTTTACTTGACTCCTTTATTGCGTTTTTTTTTAGCTTCTAATATAGAATGTTCTTACATTGACAATAGTATGATATACTTTGCCATTCTTTCGAGTTCCTCCGGTTACTCATGATTTTTTGCCCCACGTTGTGTGAACACGCCGGTTTTTCTCACTTCACGGGTAATCGGTAAAATCGGTGTTCTTAATATCAAGTAGAATTTGAGTAGGTCGTTTTTTTATCGTGTAACTTCAAGCGAAATAATAGTAAATACCTAGTGTAAATAAAACTTGAACATTGACGGTTGATGCAAAAATCCGTATGAGATTGAATGAAAGGTCGACATTTCTGAACCGTATCTTGGAGTGGTCAGAAGAACTGCTCGACTACAATGTTACTTTAGCAGAGTGATGGTAAAGCGAGCCAGCTCTGGCCGAGGAACAATCGCCAATGAGCCTGCGGCCAAGGTTTCGTGATGTTTACGATGGAAATTATTCGTTTACGTATTCATGACGCACTATTAGTGAATACTGACCGCTGAAAAATTGAAAGAAAATGAGCGAATGCAGACGAAACGCGGGGAGAAAATGGCGGTATTGCGTGTGATCTTCGGCGAGTTTACGAAGGAGCAGCTCGTGGAGAAGTAAGAAATTTTCTATTTGTTCTTTTTTGTTATGTGGTCGGATCTTTATTCAATTTAATTTCATCTCGTTTCATTTTTCTCAATTGCAGATGCCTCTCCGTGGTATCGGATCTTGAAGATCTACAGGAGGATCTTCAGAACACTAGGATCCACTATTTGCGTGGGTGCACCAATGACCGGCAAAAGTTGACGCCCCTGTAATGAGTTGTCAGCGGAGATCCCACGATGTGGGGGCAGTTCATCGTCACTGCGTCGAAATCTGAAATCTTTAGGGAGTCCGGACTCCCTGAACTGCGCTGTACACAGCAGTGGGCTTATTGTTAGCTATATCGTTTCTCGAACTCCACATACCGCGGAGGTCCCGCAGACACCTCACTTCATGGGGCCCAACTTTTGCCCATCCAATGGGTTTTCCGAGTTCTCCAAAAATGTCTATTATGCCCATGGCGCTGCTGCGCCCTTGTGTGTCTATCAGGCCATGGCAAGCTTCTCGATAACGTTATACCTCATCGGGACTCTTGCCAACCCATTTAATCTAAAGTTGGAATTCTAGGTCCCTCCCGCGTCCCCACTACGCCACAAGCCTCTGGAATCGAGGATGTTCAATACGTTAGACATGTAGTGAAGGAAGAACCTATCGACACTGTGATCAAGTCAGAACCGATCGAAACTATAGTGGAGGCACAACCAGGACCCGCTGAAAAGGTTCATTCACCTTTATTTCTCAATACGCTGTAAATGCACGCAAAATAAAGGCCATTATCGGTTCGTTATCGAGGCCGTAGGATGCAAAAGCTCGCGAGTTCTGGTGGAGGAGCGAAAGCCAACGAACCTCCCGCCATGATTTCGTTACTCTTACGACGCAAGATACTTTTTGTTTGTGGGAGCGCATAAGCTATTCCTTTTCGCCTTCCGGTGCGCCTGTTCTCTCTCCACTGTTCTCGTCACCTTTACCTGTCTGCCGGTTAGAGAAACGAGAGAACACTACTGAGAGAACAGGTGGACCATGAACGCGAAAAGAAACGACTTCACCCACAATGCACGAAATTTATTCATTACTTACAACTAGTGCGAAAGTAAGACAGGTACCGCGAACTTATATTTGCACCTATTTATCAGCAAAAAGTTAGCAAATTCAGAAACGCGGGAAGAACATGGCTGTACTCCGTGCGATCTTCGGTATACAGTTTACGAAGGAGGAGCTTGTGGAGAAGTGAGAAATTTCTTGTGGTTTATTTTCAGCTACATGATTCCTGGAATTTTTTATTCAACATTCTGTTTCATTTTTCTTCCTTTCAGGTGCCTCGCCGTGGTAGCAGATCTGGAAAATCTACGGGAGGAGCTCGAGAGCATCAGGATTATGGCGTTGCTGCGCTCTCTTGGGCCCCCCGGTAAAGCTGTTTCTCTAAATTGCCGTCAATTGCAATGGTCTTATAGCAACAGAAAGCAGTTTTTACAAGGGGTATCATTTTGAATATTTCCTGCGGCGAATATTGGAGAATTTTCCTGGACTTTTATTACGCCCGTTTTCAGCGAGGGGGCTTCTGACTAATTGTAAAAGATGGCGAATCCTGAAATTTCAGATTCCACCCGCCTCCCCTCCTTGACTCAAGCCTCTGGAATCGAGGATGCTCTCGTTGTTGCGGAACCCAGCGGGCATGTAGTGAAAGAAGAGCCGATCGACACTGTCATCGAGCCGGAACCGATCGATAAGGTCATCGAGCCGGAACCGATCGATAATCTCATCGAGCCGGAACCGATCGATAATGTCATCGAGCCGGATCCGATCGATACCATTGTGGAGGAGGAAGCAGGGCCTGCTTCCGCTTTCAAGGTTTGCTTGCTTTTATGCCGCAACGTTCTGCACGATTCGTGCAGGGCGAAAACAACGGGATTTTTGAAGTAAAACTTCTAACGCCCGCATTTAGCGTCCAGCCATGGCCATATCGTGTCCACTGTGCTCGAAAGTCTTTAGGTTCGTTGCCGATCTGCTTTTTGTTACCGTGCCCCCATGTTACCGTATATCCTATGCAGTATCAATTGCTACCGTACTTCAGCTCAACGAAGCATTATCATTGCCACTTGACGATCGTGCACAACAATGAGAAAGACCGAAGACCGAAAGTATCTCAGAAAACTTGCGGGTACTGCAACGGAAGATTTTCCGCGTGGAAAATCCAGGTTCGTCGGCTCATTCCTGCTTAATATATTTATTTGCCAAACCATTTTAATTATCTTGCCCTTCAGTACCATATAAACTACAATCACGCTCGCGACGTCTTCCGATGCGCGAGTTGCAATGAAGAATTTAGGTCTGCCATTTTGAATATTAAATACCGCCAAAACTCGAGGCGTACAGTGCGCGTATTTTATTCGGAAACCGCGGATTCTGCCAAAATTCTCACCAGCGGACTCCATACTTCTATGCGTGATATGTGCATTATAGCACCAGGAGACTGTTGGGAATCCACCTCTCGAACGCGCACTCTTTGGCACCGGACGGTAAGAAGAAGGAGAAGCTGTACACCTGCGAGTGCTGCTTCGCGACGTTTGGATACGTAAAAGAACTACAGGTTTGTTTTACTGCATTATGACTACTCTAATATAATGGAGGTTCAAAAAATTCGGTGTAGCAAACTTTCCATGCCTGCAGAGTCCACTTCTTACGAGCATAAGTGCATTTTACATACAGGGTAAGTTTATTTCCGGCGGAATAAACGTTCCGAACTGTACGCTCATCGCCCCGCAATCTCTCTCCGCTGTTCTCTCGTTAGAGAAACGAGAGAACAGAGGGGAGAGATCGAAGGGCGATGAGCGTACAGTCCGGAATGTTTATTCCACCGACTACACTGTTATTTATCTTTTTAATCATTCTTAAATATATGGCATTAACGATTTTTTGCAGCTCCACGTCAATCAAGCACACGCGGCGAATTTTCAACCCAAGGTGATTGTGGTTGAAAATTTGCTGATTAATGCATGAGGGTAGGCCAACGTTAGATAGAACCTATTTCGAGTTCAGTAAACAAAGTGCGTCAACAATGATTTGTACCCTATCGATGAAAAAAGCCCCCTTTTCGCACGGAATTAACGATCCACGGGGTATTCAGAGCGCATTATCATCACCACTTGCAAAATTTGTACGAAATTGGTTCACGCTCGTGTTGACGCACTTTGTGCTCATGTTGGCACCCTTTTGGTTGTTATTATAACGCACTACTTGCACTTTTGTAGGCTGTACGTCCGTTCGCTTGCCCATCGTGCCCAGCTACGTTTATCTCCGAGGCAGCTCTCGCCATCCACAGCACTTTGCCGCACTCCAACTAACAATAAGCTAGCTGAGAGGTTCGATTTGAATAACAACGTTTTGCCGCCTTTGTATCGTTTGTTCTGTGTATGATTTTGTTTTGACTGTTTTATTGCATGATGTTCGATATTCGTGTTTTCTTATGTCCGGGTGATCCCCCCCCCCCCGAATACCGGTGTACAAAGCAAGTGCTAGAAGATGGGTACACAGTATCTCAGATTCCGTGAAGTGTTTCTTGTTCTTTTTATTTCGTATAAATGTTGAGAATGTTGCAATCTTTTATGAATGTGTCCTAAAGTTCATGCTCTTTTAAAAATATCTTGGCGAGTCAGTCCCCTCTTCGCATCTACTCCCCCACAGATATCCATCTAACCATCCAACTACCATGAGTAGCAATCCCGGCCAAGACATCCTGGATGTCCTCTTCGGCAGGTATGTCATTCTTTTTGAACAAGGGAATGAGGCAAATGCATTGCATTCCAGGTCACCATCGACGCCCTCGAGCAGCACCTCGGTCCACGTGCCACATGTACGCATGCCTACAATGCAGATTCCGAGCGACGTTTTTTTCTTGACCGCAATAGTTTCACATGAAAAATTTCTCATTTCTTTTGTTAGGGTTTCACGGAATCATTTTAGCCTGCCGCAATGCCCACTTCTATCCCGGCGACGCCTCGTGCTCGGCCCTCCGCTGGCAAGGTAATTAATGATATTTAATGGAATAAACGGATTTAAATCACTGTCGTAGTTTTCTGTGTAGTTTGGCCCGATATTTTTATCGGTGACTTATGGGTAATATGTAATTCTGCTCTGCAGGCTCGTGTACCCCGTCGCGCCAACTCGGCTCTCGTCGGAGTGCAACCGCTGGTGAGATTTTTTAAATGTTAGAATACAGTATTCGTGTTGAGTCACAGATTTATTAATTAGTGCGCACCGGGTCAGAGTCATGATTTGCAGCTGCCATCTTCCATCACGATGTCTGCACCGCCGCCTCCGCGCAATGCCATAGCGCATTCGGACGGCGAGGGAGCCTCCACTTCCTCCCGGCCCAAGTCGACCGCTTCCCGCGCTCGCCACTATTCACACAGCAACAGCCAGCCTTCCTTTTCCACTCCCAGGAAGGTACGGTATCGATTGCCCGTTGCTACAGTATCTAGCATACGAGTTTTGTTATTACTAAACGCAGTAACGTAGTTCTATGAATCTGCAACTTTATAGCTACCTGTTTCCTAGAGAATATATAGGTGGAAATTTTATGTCTTCTAATTGCTGGATTTCATGAAACTTGTTGGAGCCGCGCATACTTCTTCTTTAGCAGAACTCCGGCACCATGTCTCCATTCGCCGGTCCGCGTTTCTCCGATTCGCCCTCTGCCCGCATGGTGCCCCTGCCTCCGAGCTCGTGGTATCTCGACGAGGAGGTACGGTAGATTTGGGCAGCGTATTTATAGCAGGAATTTAGATAGATTTTTGCGGCAATTCAAATCATACTGTACTTTCAGGACGACACGGTATCGCTGGCAGCCAGTACGGACAGCGAGTCTCTGGCAGAGTCGTCGGATGGCAATTCGACAACGAGCAGCCTGGCCTCGAGCTCGTCTCTCTTCACAGCTGGAGATGACGTCACCCTCGGCCGTCGCATGAATGCACTGGCTCTCATTGCTGCAGTGGCTTCGTCGTGAGTCCCGGGCAGTGCCCAATCTTACCGTATCCCTGATACCGGTACCCCCGTCTCCCCTACCTGTCTAATCCTTTAGCATAGCTAGTCCCCCTCTCCCATCTTGCCCTGGTGCATACCTTATCCATTTTATGATACTACGCCAATATTCCATTCTTTCTTTCCGCATACAGGTACTCCTTGAGTCCTATCGTAGTCGACTGATTATCTCTTACGGATAGAAATGTCTAATATTTCTCCGTATACGTGAGAAATCTCTCCCTGAAAACCTAGCGAGAAGGAGATATTCCCGGATTTTGTACAGTTTCCAATCGGCTTTTCAAGCATATGGCTTCTTCTCCTCATTGTCGACTACTCTAAATCTCGCGACTACGTTGTTCAGTTGTTGTTGTATTGATTGAGATAGATAGATATACAAACTCGGAGATACCAATTCAGGAATATGTCTCCCCCACCGATTATATCAACTGTAGAGTATCTGTGTACCTAACAGTCCACATCATGTTTTCGAACACACTCTCTCGGAATCAACTAGCCCTGTCCCATACATAGTTTTTCTTCTCAATTTTCCCGCACTTTTATAGTCTGACCCCCTTATTCGTTGCAAAATTATCGATCTGTGCGCCCCCCTTCCCATTGCCTATCTGCCACACTATTTTCTTGATTCTTCCTTTCTTTTCTGCCGTTTCCCAAATGTCTTGCTCTGTGCATACACACTTGCCTACCCCCCACCCCCCCTCGGGCATACCGTATACCACTCCCCCGTTTCCGATCCCTGGGTTACGGGTTATCTTTCTACCCCCGTCCCAAACAATCCCATTGATCGCAAATTTAGTACGCGTCACGAGCCTCTCACCATTCTAGATACAGTAATCCGTAGTCCTCCGATCAACTCGCCCATATCATTTTCCCTTTTTTCCCATCCATCATCTTCCCCCTTCCAATGATCTCGAGACGAGGTCCCTTACGGAGAGTACTGTACATACTCTTTTTACCATTTCTTGCCCCTCACACCTCCGGTGTTCTGTTTGCATTCCCTCCACTTGGTACTACTGTATATTCATCCCGTACTGTGCATTGTTTTACTACCGTACACCTATCGCAATCGTAGACTGATCCACACGAGACCATTGTGCTCCTTCGCAACCCACCACGCCATGTTACTTGTGATGGCGGTAGCGGACGAGGACAACATTATGGTTCCCTAGAGGTCTCGGACAGAATTTTACGATTACGGTCATGTGAATAGCATATCCCTAGAGTTGATATAGCCTTTTCTCATTAGAAAGGATTTTTCTCTGCTGTGTGTGCTAGCCTACAAGGCACGTTCACTTTTGTGTGCCCGGTATTGTTTTCCCTGCTTTCCAGTCTAGATGATGTACCGTATCACTCCCCCGTCCCCCCTTTTAGAATCTTCCTGTCATGTCCTGTCTTCCGGCTCTACAAGAGTCGATTATTTCGAAATACCTCTCTTTCTGTGTATGTCGTTCACGGATATGTTTATTGTTTCTTTTCTCTCCGTTTGCATTTCCCTCTTGTACCATCTCTGAAGCTTTCATGCACTCTGTAGCAAGATCTGTGTAGGAAGGGGGGGGGGGGGGGGGGGGGGGGGGGGGGGGGGGGGGGGGGGGGGGGGGGGGGGGGGGGGGGGGGGGGGGGGGGGG
>JACMIG010001645.1:0-19073 GCA_014805385.1 Levipalatum texanum
GTGAAGAGAGGAGTAAGGCAAGGAGATACTCTCTCCCCAAGGCTATTCAACGTGGTCCTTCGATCTGCAATGGACCGAATCGATTGGGAAGAATGTGGAATGAGAATTGATGGAAGGCAACTGACCAATATTGAATATGCCGACGACGTCCTTCTTGTGGCCAAGACAAGACCAGAATTGGAGAGAATGCTTGTGAGGCTATCCGAAGCTTGTTCCACTGTTGGACTGGAAATCAATGCCGACAAATCTGTATTGATGACCAACTGTCTGACAACGAGGCAATCAATATCCGCCAACGGAATGCAATTCAAATTCGTCGAGTCAACTACTTACCTGGGAAGCAAAATTACACTACCGCTGGATTACGTGGACGAAGTGCAAAGGAGAATACAATGTGGATGGCTCGCGTGGTCGAAGCTCAGTCAATACCTCACCAATCGAAATCTGCCAATGGAAAGGAGAGCACAATTATTCAATGCATGCATCACCCCAATGGTATTGTACGGGAGTGAGACGTGGGCGCTGAGGGAAGTGGACAAGGAAACACTCCGAGTGGCACAACGGAAGATGGAAAGGAGGATGCTCGAGATTAGCAGGATACATCGATGGACGAACGAGAAGATTCGAAAGATGACCGGATTGAAATGCTGGGCAAAAGAAGCGACGAGGAGGAAATGTAAATGGGCCAACGAAATCAGACAGATGGACAATGATCGATGGGCAAAGGCTGCAACTGTCTGGATCCCGTACAACCATGCAAATCGGAGGCAAAGAGGGCAACCAGCAACGAGATGGCGGACGGAAATCAAGAAAGTAATCGGAGAGAACTGGTGGAGCATCCCCGAGGAAGAGTACAAGGAGGCCATTATTCATCACGTGAAGTCGTGAAATGATAAAGAATTGAATTGAATTGAATTGTGTAGTAGATATGTTTTACAAGGGTGTCGAATTCAGCGATTGGACTGATGGGAGTAGAAAGAAACATGCGGATTGGAACGTCAATTACGAACCGATTCGGGAAGACTTGTAAAAGCTTCAAGTATCGCTATGTTCTACTTTCGAAGAAGGACTACAGTTTTGCCTTGTTGAAATTATGATCCCTTTTAGGCGTCGTAGTCCGGAATGACGGCAAACACGCATAGATCACCGGCTTATCGCACAGGTTCGAGCAGCGTTCCTCAGCATCGATCTTCCCTAGATAATAGTACAGATAACGCCGTCTTCTTCCTTCTCCTTGCTCGTTCCCTGCCTGAACTCTATCTTCGAATAGGCGGCTATTCAACAGCGGGGCATGCCCAGCCAGCTCTGGGAGCTCTCCGACGGCATCCTTAGGTCCTTCGTGACATGGGAAAATGTGGAGGAATGTCTGAAGGAGTCGCTCAAGACAAAAGCACGATTCGGAGCTTCGCGCGACGTCTCACTGCTCGCAAAGGTACGAATCAAATCTGAATCAACTCAACTCTCGTCAATTTCCAGGGTTCTTTCTCAAAAAAAGCGCTGGTGAAGTGCGACTGGACAGGAGCTACGGAAGGCGAAAAATTACCCGGGATGGTATTGAAGGTGTGGAGTTTAGTCAGCTGAAACACTAAAGGTAAGGAATGTTTCAGTTGACATTGTGCGCGTTCTTATGCGAGACGACGGGAATGTCGGCAGAGCAGTTCCCGGAACCCATTAGGATGCAGATCGAAAAGTTTGCACTATCGGTAAACCTATTATCGAACTTATTATCGAACGGTTCGCCAGCTATTTATCCCGTAAGTATCCCTCTTCCAGATGCACAACAACGAAGTGGCCTTTTATCGCACATTGAGCGAGTGGAAATCGGAGTATCCTTCCTTGTTGACGCCGGATTGCTACTATGGGTTTACTCTCAACGCTGAGGTAAGAGACCCTCCCATGATGCCATCGACAACCATTCCAGGACACTCCTATTGGACATCTTGCTCTAGAATACATCGATGGATGCGCTGTCAAACATGCCGATGAGAACATTACCGTGAAGCAAGCTTTGCAGGTAAGTTCTAAGAAGCAGCATTGCAGTTTATTTTTGATAGTAAAAACTGCCGCAAAAAACAGCCACGCCTCGAGGAGTAGGCGGATTAGAGAACTTGAATTTGCATTGGCTCCAAAATATTTCAGGTAGCCCGTGAGATCGGGCGCATCCAGGGGATTGCCCATAAGAAAGGAGAGGTCTGGGAGAAGAAATACGAGAGGAAACTCCTCCGGGACTACTGGTCCACGCAAACACTCGAGGTAAACTTTCACAGAGTAATGTAATGTCTCAGAATTCCTAGTCCTTCACTGCCACTTGTATGACTGTGACGAAGCTAGACAAGAGCGGAAAACTGGGGAAGGTCCTGGAACGAGTAAGTCCATATCCCATCCTTCCGAAGATAAACGTCTATAGGTCCTGGCTCTGATGCCCTTCTACTTCGGAACGAATCTCATCGAGACTCTTCACATGCAAATGCAGACAACGCCTGTTCTCGTTCACGGAGGCTGGTAATATCCGTGAACACGGCCATTGTCGTCGTTTCAGATCTTTGGTCGGCCAACCTTCTCTTCGACAACGAGACTGAAGACTTGTGCATTATCATTGATTGGCAGGTCGGCACTCAAAAGACTCTAACGCGTGATGTTGCAGCTGGCTCGACAGGGATCACCATCTCTGGATATTCTCAGAATGGCCCTCACTTCAATGTCTGCTGTCGATCGAAGTGCCCATATGCAGGTCTTATCCCCCTGTTCTCTGAACTCTGGATAGTCCAGTGGATACTGTTGGCGGAGGAGAGGGATAGTCAGAATACTTGCCATGGGGGAACCCCCCCCCCCCCCCCGACAAAAGATCATTGCAGGATCTTTTGTCAGCCCAGTTCGACGCCATGACGGCGATGCACCGTACACGATGGAAGAGGTGGGACGAGTCCGAGGGGAAAGGGAAACTGGGACCATCTGCAGCTTCAAGATACATACATACACCATCCTCTTGCCTCACAGCGCATTCTTTGTCCTACCACCGATTACTTATCTCACACATAAAATAGATCTAGTGTAGCTGAAAATTGTATAGATACACCCCTCCTTTTCAGGAGTACAATATTTTACCACTTCTAAGTTTCCTCGACCATATCAGGGCGTGCGCGAAGTCGCTGGCGAGGAGCTCGAGAAGCGCAACAACGACACCATCGAGAAGGTGATGGGATTCAAAGGCATTTCCTGATAGAACTTTTAAGCTGAAAGGAGCCCTTGAAGACATGTTGGAATACCACGAGCTCAATGCGGAAGCGAACAAAACTCTCAAGGAGAGATTGTGAATATTCTCTTTGCAACTTTCTCAAGAGGCAGAATGTCCCCTGTACAACTGTCGGACGGTAAATCGACGACATCGCGCATTGTCCTCTTTATGGGCGAGAAACAGCTTTCCTCTCTTTCCGACTACCCTACGACCATTACATGGGAAAGGCTACGCCGCATGAATCGACATCATTTCCTCCGCTTCTATTCGGGGCTCATCTTGACAACATTTTATCAGAGAAATGAAAGTATACTTGTGCGGTGCATGCGAACTGGGATCAGATTTCCTTCGTTGACTCATGTCTTGTTGTGCCTATTCCGTGCGAAAACTACATGAAGTACAGCGGAAGTGCGATTATCTATAAGGGAGCAGAGAACAGGAGTTCAAGGGTATTGTTAAGGGGTTAGGACATCATATAGGGGACCTGAGATCAAATGCAGAGTGCAGGAGATCGGTATCGGGAAGTGAACAAGAGAATTGTTTAGATATGCCGTCATCATCAAGGAACAGAACATAACATGCTAAATATTCCAGGGTCTTTCTTAGAGAAGTTGATTCTTCCATGGGAATTTCGAACAATCGGTGATCAAACCTATTCTTCAAAGGGATGGTAAGCGAGGACGGGACCATTCCAAAATAAAGAAAACAACGGGAAATTTATTTTAAAGGTGTGGGAGCAATTTTCCAGTGTGAGTGAATTTGCCCACACGTCTACGTATTGAAATGCTACATTTCAATACGTAGATGTATGGAAACATGCACTCCCATTGTGGTTGGGTGCCACTATCTAAGTTGCTCCCACTCCTTTGCAGCTCAGCGCGAGATGTTCACGGTCTTCGAGACGGAGGGGCGCTTGTAGATGCTGGTGGAAAGAGCGAATACCTGAATGCCTACTCATTAGTCGTATCGAGAACGAAGAAGTCAGTACGCGTCGACGAATATCGCGAGCGGTGAAGAGAAGCATCCAGGGGTTGATGAAGGAGAGGAGGAAGGAGCACAGTGGGTAGAACTGGCGAACAACCAGAACTGCTTCGGCCTGCTTCGAAAACAATTGTTATTGAGAAAATCTCGAGGTATTCCACTCTGCTCTACTTGGTATAAAATTGCATGATCTCGAGAATAACATATTTTCATCCCACTCTGATAGTGCATGCGGATGCGAGCCGCATTTTTGCTCCCGATGTGCGATTTCTGCTCTGAACGGGGAGCACCGCGAAATGCACTTATTGCAAAGATTTTGGTGACCTTTCCGAAAAAGTGCATTTGGTGCAAAACGGATTCGCGTGATGTTCATTCAGCATAGATTCTATTGTATCTCCGAGACGTCACGCCCGAGCTTGGTGACGAATATGCTTCAACTCACAATCAGGACATTTATCCCGGCTTACATCGAACTCCAGTAAGGTCCTTGTGTAGGAAAATAGATCCTAAGGAAGCAACTGACCTTTCCATTCCTTGTGAGTGCCTCCATCGTAGAGTAATAGGCGGTGCACAGGAGCATGCAGAGAAAGATGGCAATACCACACGAGAGGGGCATCTTGTCGCGGCGATTCGGCACTCTTCAGAATTTTTTTTGTTGTGACGTAAACTGCTCATGACCCACATGGTGTTCCTGCGAATGCTCACAACGATTGCGATGTAGCAGACGGCAGCGATCAGAGCAAATGCGAGCGTGAGGATAGTGGCGATGAATGTATTCGTCTGAACAGAATTAAATGCTATTCACATGGAGTAAACACACATTGAGGTTCTGAGGCAGGAAGTTACGGTCGATGGCACCGTTCGGCTTGATCGAATATCTTAATCAGGTGAAATGTTTTTTTTAAATTCTGGATTTATCCCGGCTTGCGGAGACGTACTGGATGTCTTGCTGCAGATAAATGTTGAGGATGGACAGGCAGGACAGAAAGAACTGGAGGAGAAATAGATACGGAAGCGCGAGACGATTCAATTGCTGAAGAGAATTATATGGGGTGCAGTCATAGCATGCGTACATGGTCGACGAACGGCAGAATGTTCAAGGTGGATAGGGCACGTTGCATCGAGCTCAGAAGGACCCCGAGGAACTGGGCATACCTGAGATCGTGTTACGGTAGCTAGCAATCGATAGCCAGAACATTGAGTGCATGCGCACTGAAGCCAGTCCTGTTCTTTTGACGTGAGATTACGTATACAAATGGTATAATTCTGCACGGTAGGCTTTTCTTAACAATGAAAAGGTCCTGATGTTTTGATATCATTTGAAGCTTGTCGATTTCTGCTATAGTGCTTTTGAACTATCGGAGTTCAAGTCATGCAGAGGACAGGATGATGTATGGCATGTGATCCTCTCCGCTGTATAACGTGAAGTGTATTTCTTACATGACGAAGTAGATAAATGAGTAAGATATATTGCTTATGGGTAGTCAAATGATATATTACTTACAGGAAGAAGTAGACGAATGCGTAGGCGAAGCGAGGAATCGGGGAGCCGTTGAGGGCGACGAGTGCAGGGTACAGGAATGGAATCTTAAAGGAAGCGAGCCACGATCAATGTGAAGAGCACTTACCAACCTCGAGAACGACCGAGAAGATTAGGTAGCACCACACGAATCCGAGATCGAAGAAGGCCTGAAAGAATGCCCGGAGCTGGGGACAACCAAGAGAAAACATAATAAACAAATATTTCTACTAAAAATCCAACGCGATTACGCTGACAACACTTTCAAGGTTCCTTAGTCATCAATTTACCTGGGACAGACTGAGCGTGAAGAAGAAGGTCCTGTAGGCTGCGTGCGCGTTCCGCTCCTTCACGATAGCTCGAAGTACGGCAGAGTAGAGGAGTGTCGAGGGCACCGCCACCACCCCGAGGAAGCCGAGAACGAATGGACGGGAAGCCATGGCGGACGTGGCCCTTATGAGCTGTCGCAACCAGAGTACCTGTAAATGAACAAGGGACATATGGGAGGTTGCCCCCCTGTCTCTCAATTGTAACTCAAGCATCCTATCTTTCAGTAAGTCCTTTCACAGCAGAGAAGCTACAGAGAATTGTTGCTAAAGGGCTCAAGTCAGAGATGTGAGGAAAGGTAGGGAATAGGAGGGATAAGCGCTCTGTCAGATCTGAAAGTGGGAGCGAAGCACCGCCCATTGTTGGAGGTAGCGGATGGGGAGAAGCAGTCTCCAGGCAACGTGCCGATAAATAGTCTTGATGAAATAAGCGGAAGACTGCGTCATAATCCACATTGAAATGGTGCAAATGCCTTCATTCCAAGTCGCTGTGCTTAGGTACCGTAATGTCTTAATTCAATTAACGTGATTGTTCGGTACCGTTCGTGGTCATCCCGAAAAAATAGTTTATTGCCAAATCGATGCGAGTTCGTAATAATCAGTAAAGTGAATTGCATGAATTTCGCACAGCTCTCATCCAAAGATAGTGCGCAAGATATCCGTGGCGACGCCACTCGAACTCTGCTGCCCTCCGCCATTCCATCCTCCCCATCCACGTCCTGTGATAAATAGCATTGATTCTCAAGGGACTTGACTTTTAAAATAATGAGCACACCTCCTCCCGGTCCTCCCCGTCCGCCGCCGCGACCTGTGAGAAAATGGAGTTTAGCGAGTTCAGTAAGTGTGACCAACCTCCTCCCATCTCTTCACTGCTGTGGTGGTGATGGTGATGGTGGTCATCACCGCGTCCGCCTCAACGAACAAGATCCAAGAATCAAAGAAGTATTCCGCACCTCCGCGTCCTCCCCATCCTCCATCGTTGCCGTTGTTCCATCCACCGCCACCTCGACCTCCGTTGCCGCCCCATCCACCTCCATTGTTTCCTCCCCAGCCTCCTGGTCCTGAAAGAAGAACATCATTGTCGCTCATGTAAACCGTACTTAAGTATATTTAGTTACTTGTATATACAAAGTATACTCAGGTATACTGGGTATACGAAATACGTATGCACACCTCCACCATTCCCGCCCCAACCTCCTCCGTTGCCTCCGCCGCGGCCTGAAAGATAATATTTTCAGGGAAATAGTTTTGTCGTTCACCTCCACCGTTGCCACCCCATCCGCCGCCATTGCCTCCACGTCCTCCACCGCCGTTGTTCCATCCACCTCCGTTTCCTCCTCCGTTATTCCAGCCGCCGCCTCCGTTCATTCCACCTGACATGGAAAGAACTGTTTCACCTCCGTACAAAACGGTTACGAACTCAAACGTCCAAAGAGTGCTTGGGAGTTTCCAAAAAGTGGCAAACCTCCGCCTCGCCCTCCTCCTCCTCCTCCTGCGCCGCCGACGGGGTTGTGGCCCGAATTCGGACCAGGCGGCCCTGCTGCCCTGCCACCTCCACCTCCTGCAGCCGACTGAATTGGGGGCGAGGGCCCAGGACTAACCGCCATTCCACTGCGACGAAACGAGGGCTGCGCAAAGCGAAAGGGCGAGCAGCGTCGAGAGATGCATGCTGAGAAGTGACGAGCCCGCTGAACTGGGGGCTCCTAATCGGTGAAAGTATTCGACGGCGACTGTCTAACTGCGCGTGTCCTCGTCGCGGCCCGCGCTCTCTTGCCCGCACAGCAAAGAAACAAGACGCATGCGAGTTTAGCGTATCATGAAAGACGACTAGTGAATGTCTGCTGCCTCTTTGACGAACATCGTCTAGGCGAAGGGAACTCTCTAACGAGGAGAGCCCAAGCGACTAGAAAGAAAGAGTTCAGCTTCTCCGTCTTTCACCGTTGCGGTGATCAAGTTTTGGGCGAACAGCGACTTGTCGGTTTATATTGTCTGCATCTCCATTGCTACTCGCTTACTCCGAGAGAACACAGGTTCGGTATAGGCGGAGGACAGCAGAGAGTGGAGAATAGGAAGGAAGAGGGTCACTCGGGCCAATCTTTTGATTTCCGCCCCCACTCTGGTACTGCCGCACCGGGGGGAGAGATACGCAGTTCGCTTACCTTTACATCAAGGCAGTAGGCACTCTAGAGACTTGTAAGACGAATGCCAATAGGAAGTGACGCTTCTAGAATGGGCAAGAGCGAAAGCTCAATCGACGCGTGACGTTGGCTGCAAGTTAATCCATCTTCAATGGACTTTCCTTTGTAGGCACATCAAGTATTTTCAAGGGCTGATATTGTTAGTTATTTTACAACAGCTTTGAGGGGAGATGCAGGTTGTGTAATACTTCATGATGCTGCTCGGATTATGGAGATGAAGTTGGAGGGAGCGCTCCCTTCGTCACTCCCTTCTGCAATGATTGGAAGAGGCTCCCGTCGGTTCGAGCTCGGAGACCCCAAGGACGCCGCAGTCCGCATATCGGCGATTATTGCCTTCGCCGCCTACGCCTTTCTATGGGTATGTCGTTTTGAGCTGGTTGACAAAGAAAGTTCCGTTGCAGAACCACACGGACCCCGTGCTCATGGGAATCCTATCCGTTGTAGTATACCATCACATTGTTCAAAAGAGTCGGTTAACTCTCCTGATAAACAAGTGTAAGGCTTTGTTCAGTCTTTTGCGGTGACGACACGGCCGTGCTCTCGTTCCTCACTGGCACCTTCTACATGGAGCAAGCCGTCGGAGTCGTTCTGCTGTGTATGGCTGTTTCGGTGGGTGCTTTTCTCGTTACCTAACGTCAGTAACAAAGATATTTATTTCAATATGAAAATTTGCACCAGCGTAAACAAATGAAACGGCGAGACTTTTCATTATCGTTCCACATAGTGCGAGAGAATTAGCTTCATCTGTCTCTACGCAACACATAACCATACTTCACAACTCCAGATTAATCCATCGGCATTACAGAACTTGGCATATGACGGAAGTGCCGCTGCTTCGAAGGACGTCATGGCGCACTGCTTCGTTCCCCATGCAGTCCTCAATGCTGTTCCGATATTCTACTCACATGGTATGCACTTTACGAGATAATAATTTCAATATGGTTATTTTCAGTTGTGATGCAGACATTTCGGATGGTCAAGGGTGTGCTCAACCGATCCAGATAATACAGCCTAACCATAGGCGCAGCATGTGAAATTACAATAGAAATGCTTTGCTCCTCAACAGTTCATGATCGAATTCGCCTTTAAAATTTATTGTTTGGTTTTTTTGGTAAGATAGTTTGGTTCATACAAGTAGTACATATTTATTGATTATCGAATCTTGGAATTTCCGGCAATACAATACGATAACGCGGCCGAGTGATATCCACCTCGTTGATACAATCAAATTGGATACAGAATGTGACTCCGATGTTTGGAGCAACTGGACACGGTTCAGAGTTGATCTCCATCTGAATAGGCAATTAACTTCATTCGCCTGATAATACACCTCCTTCCATGCTGAGCGTGCTTGTACGGAAATGCGGCATTGCTTGCGGGCCTCCCTAGCCCCCGTGTGTCCGTAGAATGACAAGTATACGATGCAGATCGAGTCCGTGTCCGACTTATTTCGGAGTCGTACCTTGGCCCGGATGATGGGCTGGATGCGTGAAATGGCAAATGGCGGTAGTCCCTCTGCGATATTCGACCCATCGCATTCTTGGAGATCGTAGAGTGCATAAGCGTAATTTACGGGACTGTCTTCTACGAGGGACTGCAATGATTCATAGCTAATAAATGTTTTCGTAACTCACCGTAAACTCGCCTCCGACGGGATCCCCTAAAAATTCATCGCCGTTATCGTTGAATTCGCCTTCCTCAAACTATTAAAACAATTACGGACGGCCAACACTTCAAGCCAACCCACCATGTCGGAATCGTGTTCAATCCCGAGAGGGTTTCCATTCAGTAGATAATAGTAGAAGTTGGGGCAGCTACCGCTCCGAATGAATTCAATCCAGGTGCTCGGCGGGGGCGTCACACCATCATAGTGGCACTTCTCCTGCCAAAACAGCGGATCTCGTAGCAGCACATGCATTCGCTTGTTGACGCATCGTACTGCAGTCAAATCGACTACGGATAGCTGCAATTACATAGTACAATTATCAAATAAGTTTATTATTATTTTTAGCAATGTCTTGATCTCGGGATTCAAGATACTTGTAATAAATAGAAACAACTCATTGTCAGTTAGTTTATTATACAATGACTACTCTCGTAGTAATGGTGACAAGACAAACTGACCCGAACCAGGAGTGGAGTTAGAACGTCAGAAATAAGATCGTCGAATGTTGTTTCACTCATGGAATCGTTGAAAAAACGATCGAGACAGCTTTATAGCCCCTGACAGTTTTATAGGCTATGCTTACCGTATTGACTATTATGGCGTTGGAGCATCGGAGTTGTCAGCAACGCATCTGAAACAACCTTTAGTTTACCAGGATGAGAACAAAACGAAAAGTATTCTAAATATTTTCTGCTAACTTCACCGATTAGTTAAGGAAGAAATATTGTCATCTCATTGCCATCAAATGACTGTTGAAGTCAATAAGAGACTTTTTTTCAATAATAGCAGTACTGTCTACAATTTTTGAGTATAAATTGCTTGACAAGCAAGACTTTGCAATCAGAATGATTCCAGCTCTCCTGTTCTGCTTCTTCGTCCATGTCTGTCATGGATCAAACGATATCTAAGTACAACCCGCTACCGACAGGCGCAATTATGATCAAACAAGTAAGGGAGTACAGGGTTGCTAATGACATCCTGTATTTCAGTTACGGCCTCCGGAAATATAAAGTGCAAAGGAACGCTGATTGAGGGAGATGTGAAGCTAATCGAAAACTATCCGATAATCGTTCCCAATCACCTTTACGACTCTTCAAAAAACCAGAAAACTTTTACAGTTAGCGGAAAGAATGTCTCGGTAATGAGTGTTTTCTCAACATGAAGTGTTTTCTCATTGCAGACCAAGAAATCGACCCCCATTGTGCGAGTTAACGTTAATTGCGACCTTCTTATACAATCTGGAGTGATTTCTTCGGACGCGGTTCGATTTATATACTATTATTCAGTATTTCTTATTTTCATGATTGAATTTACATATTTTAACTGACTATGAGTCCACCGTCCATATAGCGCAAAAATTTCAGTGCTGTCAAACAGAAAAGTATTCGACAAACTTCAAGGTTACTGAAGCAAACAGTGGACTGCATATCCAGCGTAGCCTCACCATGTCAAATAAGGACTTCGAAATGTGCGGATGCTGAAGATAAAGATGTGTTTCGTTTGTCCCCAATCTTGCAACTGAAACCGAGGTCAAATGTGGTTTGGGTAGGATGTACTTGAACTCGGCTCTCCGCCCTCGTTTTGTTCCCAAGAGTGAAATTCTCATCTGCGTCGTCGCCGAATTGTGAAGCGTGCGACAGCCTTCACCCGATCTCGTGCTTCTTGAATCCGCAGAGGAGGACTACGAGTATGAGGAGTTGAAAGACAGATTTGGTAGCATTCAAACGGAGTCCAAGGAGGAGGTCGTCTTCCCACCAAAGGGAGTTTCTATGCAGTACCAGTCGTTTGCTCCCACCCAAAATATTCCACCATTAGCTCAAAAGAAATCGAATGTAATTATGCTTCAAAAATCTAATCATATCCATTACAGTTTCTTATTTGCCTGGCTCTATTACCGTCCACTCAGAACAGGTGCTCCCGTCACTCTGTGAAAGACCCCGAATTACCGCTGCTCTCCAATTATGCGTATCGCAACTTATTCCGAGAGCCACTTTTGATGTCTTGAAATGATCCCCGCGATTGCGGCGTCAAGCCGTACCTTTGCGTAGTTCAGAGAACCAAGAAAGATTACTTCTCACTCGATTATCTGGCGATTTTATGGCTCCATGCGAGTTTCATACATTATCGAAGCGCATATAAATGTGTTATGTGCGAATTTCCGCCATAATGCGCTCGCAATTTCTGTTCAACTGTTACTCACGCAAGGTTGTATTTCCAGATGCCCGTAGCTGGTGAAGTGCAGGCTCTGGCGGGAGTCTTCGGCACAATCGCTGTGATTGGCATAACTTCCAATCTCGCAGTCGTCATCGCTACGATCCAGTCAAAGTCCGGGTTATTTTGTGATGTAATATTCTGGTTTCTAAAGGAATCTGCGGCATTCGTGTAACATGCTCATAGCGGCGTGCTGTCTTTTCGACTCAATGCATCTCCTGGGACAGTTTCCGCCGGTATCCTGCCTTGAATGTTTGAGGAAAGTCAGATACTTCAGGTTGCATTGATACTCGCTGACAACCTGTTCATCATGGCCAAGGACTGCTACCATCTGCAGGTACTCCTTTGCCATGATTGGCTGGCTAATCGTCGCAATGAAATTCAGCCGTCCATTGGGATCAGAGTTTTCTTAGCTTTCGAAAATATTGGAATCACATGTTTCGTGAGAGCGCACGAGAATTACTATGTCTATCGGCGTAGTAAGTATGACATTAGGACAAATCGACCCAGAATGTCAGAGTGAAAAATAGATTGATGAGAATGTGCGCGAATGTGCTTGCAGACAAGACGCGTGGGAATGGTGAAAATTGATCCGAATGAACTCTGGTCAGACAAAAAGCAGAGACTGCACCCAGAGACGGACACAAGAAAGACATGTGGGAATTGCACGACTATCGTCTTCCTCAGAAAATTAATTATTTTTAAAATTAATCATTCGGAAGTTAACCGCTTTAGATTCAAACATTCATCGGCATAACCGGCGGGACGTTCTCGGTCCTCAGTATTGGCATGGACCGCTATATAGCGTGCTTCTTTCCGGCGTGGTGAGAATTGATTCAGTTACTTGCCGGTAGTAGTTATATCCCTGCACTGCTGTGGCAAAGTTGAAACGTGCAAACATGATCAGGTACGGTCGCAAATCGACACCGCTCTATGTCGTCTGCCATTTGTGCGTAATCGCCGTCTATTGCTCAGCCAATGTTGCCTTTGGTTATATCAATCTCCCTCCTGTTCCTATTCCCTGCTTCAATCCAGCCTATATCCAGGTGAATATCAATCGAAACGTTCTCCTATCTCTCGAGGTTCCAGGGAGCCGCAGCCACTGCATGGACCTATTCGTCGTTAGCCATCTACGTTATCTCATGTTTTCTCTACGGAATCGTGTATCTCAAGCTCAAGTCCAAAGGTTTGCTCGGAAGCTATAATTATCTATGGTGGTTGCTCCACTAAGGGACCAGCAATGGGAATCGGTAGTGCACGTTGGTAATACCACGGGTAAACGGCTGAGCAACTCTTGTGGGGGAAACGTTCCTGAGGAACCTAGATCGTTACCCTTGATCGGGATGCATCTTTACCTTGTTTAGGAAGCAGCGACGCCTTCAAGGCCGTCTTCCGATCCTTGATTATCGTCCTGATCACCGTCGTCTGTGGATGGGGAATAACAATGAGTCTCGTGCCAGCATGTGCTGCCGTTTATGCGGTAGGAGAAGGACCTGACCTAGTGATCCAAGACAACTCAGGATAACCCGGGGTCTTCGCTCGTGTGCCAACTCGTCGTTGGACTTCCCGTCAACTTGACGCTCATGTCCAATTACATCATCTACTTTAGCACGAGGTTAATATTCATGTCAGCTTGTTCACGGAGGAGCGGGCTCAAAGTCCAGGTTCAAAATTTCTGGTATCCATTGCGAACCCTGTAATGTTTGTTCCTCAAGCTACTCTGGTAGCATAGATGAACGAGTTTGTAGACATCGGAAATGTTATTGTCGGCGGAATGAACGTTCCGGAACGCCCATCGCCCTACGATCTCACTCCACTGTTCTCTCGTTGTCTGGAGGTTAGAGAAACGAGAGAACAGTGGAGAGAGATCGAAAGGCGATGCGCGTATTGTCCAGAACGTTCACTCCACCGACAATAGTTTGCATGCCTTATTTGTACTTGCCGGGGATTTTAAATGGTCCTCAACTGAAGCCGTGAGAACTGCCGTCTCCTGTCCCCGTTATTCTTGGAAGCCACTTCCACTTCCAATGCTTGGGTCAAACTCTTGCAAGGAGTTATGTTATCGATATTTGTGCTATTCCGTGCATGAAAGTGTTCTTTTACAGCGAGCTTTATCGGCGGGCTCTGAGGTCGCAGCTTAAATGTTGGGATGGAAGCGGATCGAAATCGTCCAAGCGCAGCACTGTTTCCGTCTTTTGAATCCTCCGATAAATGTTGCGTCCAACGTCCAAGTTTTAACTAATGTGTTGGCAATTGAAAGAGATGTCCTTCAACAGCGGTTTTATCCAGCAAATCCATTTTGTTGCGCAGATAGATACGAAGGATCGTTTCAAAAATGCCATGAATGCTTTCAGTATGGACTACCGACGTGCACTCGGGAAGCAGTGTGCCTTCTTCTTCCCCGTCATATTCGCTCGTTACGGCGTCAGCGAGACGCGGGTAGGGCAATGGCTAGGGGCGAGGGTTGAAAGGACTCCTACCAGGTCATCACAGTCGTGTCAGCCGCAAGCACCGTCACTTCCAGCAACCGCTCTCCACGCGGAAGCCAGAATTCGCGTGTCTAATGCCGAGCTACAGCGTACCCGCTGACTTTTACATTCCAATTTCGGACTGAGAGAGTTTGACCAAAACCGTTTTGTAAGTTCGTTTTCACGACTCTTTTCTATTTTATGGTTGTACGTTATAGAGCCAGTCAATTCAACAATTACGTTGTATACAAAAATACAATAATCATTGATGATTTATCACGAGCTCGTCGCAAGGCAACGGTTCAAAATCACAACGTTTACAAATAATGAGCTTCCAGGGACTGGTAATGCAGGTGAGCTCTCGGGGACGTCCTGACTTTTGCGCCGCTTTGAAGTTTGTAGAGGGTTCTTAAAGTGCTTAATTCGTCCTGAACTGTTATCTCTTTCGTACTCGTTTGCAGCCGCGATCGATGTGAATCCGACCCCTTCAAGGATCTCCTTGTCGTACAGAGCGGTAGTGACGGAAACTACAGCCTGGTTCTTGCGTTCCTGGAATGCAATTCTATATTAGGTCATCTAAAACGGTTCCAACATGCATCAAGCGCGTCAGATCGTATCCCATCAGTTGCTCGCCGAGCTGAAAAATGTAATTCAAAAGAGTTTTGCAGGCTGATTTACCTGATGGTACGCTTCCGTTGTCTGGTGAGCTTTAGTGATGTAGAACAAGTCGACGCTCATTATCTGAAAATTCGCACTGATTCAAGAATAATTGCGATATCTTACCTGTGTTACATCAGGCTTGTGTTGCCAGAAGAGTTCTGTGAGGCTGGAGACGATGTTAACTGAAAATATTTCTATAATAATTATTATTCATTTCTAGGAATTCTGAAACATACCGAGCTGGGTTGTGTCGTTGGTCATGCCCGTGCCGTTGTAAGCAGAGCCCTTGTCGCCCTTCAGTTGCTCGGACATGAGACGGACGGCGATGATCTGTTAGTTGACTGGTAAACATTTGGGTTGGCTTCCTGAACTGTTTCTGTCAAATGCACTCTCTGTCACACTAAATGTGATGCACTTCTACACAGCACACAGATAGTCCATTGGCCGGATAAAGCCCCATAGTATCTATGTTTCAAACTACATTGCCAGTGATGGACTCCTTGACGATCAGAGAAAGGTCCGAATGCAGAGCCCTATGGACGACGGACGAGAAATGAGCCCTGGAGTTGTTCGGAGTGAATAGGAAGGCCTGTAATCTCATACACTTGGGGCACCCAACAACTCTGCGCTCGCCTTGCAATGCGGCTCCTCAGCGATGAAATCGTTGAGCAGATAATTCAGGATATCGCCGTGATCATTCTTGTCCTCATACTTGAAGACGTATCCCAGCCAGCCTGAACAGTTTCCATAAAATACTTGTTCATACAGATATTGCAACCAATGGCTCCTGGCGCTGGTGGCACGAGGCTGAGGAAATTCAATTCGGCACGCGGGAATAGTTGCCTTTTCTTGTCGTAAACATCGCTGAATGCATAGATATTGAAACGTAAGTTGACAAATATCATACGCTCCAGCCGTAAGGAGGTTTTCGTATCCGAGTGTTGACAGCAGAACCTTGTCGAACAGATGAGTCGTGATGGAAACAATTCCCTGATTTCCACGTTCCTGCAGAAGAATCAAGTAATACCGATTAAAAATGTCATTGTTTAAAAACGCGAAGTTGTTATCTCCGGCTAAAGGCATAAAAACATACGAATCCCAGACGTGCCAGTTCAAGTCCCATCATGATTTGGCCGAGCTGAAAGATTTCGTCATTGTGATGAAGAAGTTGAATGCGAACCTTCGCTGTTCTGTCCTTGACAATGTAGAGCAAGTCGATGCTGACAATCTAAATGTTCGTTGAAGATCGAATAGTATTGGTGCTCACATGCTTCACTTCCGACTTCTTGGTCCAGATTGCGTGATGAAGTCCAGATATCATTCTCGCTGTATTTTAACCATTATCTACTGGACGAGGCCTAGTTTGTTAATTCGTCCTGGCTGTCTCACCGCATTTCGTAGTATCATGCGTCATGCCGGTTCCGTCGTACCCTGCTCCCCAATCTCCGTACACTTGCTCAGACATGAGGCGAAGTCCGACGATCTGTGCGTCTCGGTTGTTAATAAATACTTGAAGATCCAATGAGACCATATAATGTACGACTCGGAAAGTTAATAGAATATACATTAGCGTTTTAAAATGCTTTGGTTGAACTGTTACCATAGGCTACAGCCTCAAGAACCAAACAAAAAATAAGACATTTCACAACGAACTTGCATGCTATCATTTGTCGTAGTGATACTAACATTCTCTCAAACCCACAATTACTCTTTAACGCAACTAAGTGATACCTTTCCGGATTCCTTGTCCTTGACGATGAGGGACAGATCCGAGTAGAGGGTGTGGCGGATGACGGATGCGAAGTGATTGCGCGAGTTGTTCGCAGTGAAACCGAAGGCCTGTAAGAAAGGTATAGAAACGCATTGCGCTGAAAAGAGAGGAAATAAGGTCCAGAAAATAACTCACAACGCAATGGGGTTCTTCACGGATGAATTCGGTAATCAGGAATTCGAGAACTTCGCCGCTGTCTTCCGGCTTGGCGAGTTTGAACAGGTGACCGGCATAGTCTGATGAACTTTTGTTTGTTGATTTCTTCATTTGAGAAACCAAGCCGCCTGAGATCCAGTCTCATTCCAGGACTCGTCAGGAACACACCACTTCAGATGCGAGAGTAATCTTACTGAACTGAAATACAAAAACGAACCGACGACGCTGGCCCTTTCGGCGTGGAGAGCCTGTAGGAGAAGAAGAAGGACGACGAGTTGGCGGAACATCTTGGGATGTATTGGAATGGTATTATCCAGAAATTCCCCTATATTTATACTCCAAAATGTCGCTAATGGGGAGTTTTATGGACTAGGTAACGCAGAAGTTGTTCCCTTCTTTGTTCCTTTTCAAAGTTGTCCCATTCAACTGTACATAACCATGTCCCCTTGCTCTAATGACGCAAACGGGCGTGTCAGATTGACGAGATTCGTGGGTGTGATGATGCATTGATGTGCAGCTCCAAAGAAATTCTTTCTTATATTTCATCATATTCGATGAAAATTATATTTCGTTACAGTAACAAACACCATTACAAAAGCGTTCTAAGCATTTCCCAACCACATACGAAGTGAATTGGATCTATAGGTCAGTCGCATTTGAAGATCGAAACTGGACGCATTGTTCGGGTAGGGTGTCCGGAGAAATAGACCAAAAGGGCAAGACCGGAACCATGTTCCGAATGCTTTCGTTTGACTTGTAGTAATGTTCTAAAGCGTTCTAAAGCATTTCCCAACCACATACGAAGTGAATTGGATCTATAGGTCAGTCGCATTTGAAGATCGAAACTGGACGCATTGTTCGGGTAGGGTGTCCGGAGAAATAGACCAAAATGGCAAGACCAGGACCAACTTCCGATTGCTTTCGCTTGACTTGTAGTAATGTTCTTGTAGTAATGCTTTCTAAAGCATTTACCTACCACATCCAGAAAAACAAAATGGATGTTCTATTTATAATGACTATTGCTTACTTTTTGTAATGGCGCTTTCGTGATTTTTGTGGTCTTCGCTGGGTGGGATGGCCCCCCTTTAGACATCTTGCGCTTCTTTTGATTGCATAGGGGACAGGTCAATGCTTAATTGCACTGGCCGTTCTCTCCGGGTGCTCTGTCCCGAGGGTGAACACTCGGGACTGCTCGAAGGGCACCCGACTCTCCTAGAACTCCGTCCAGCACCTCAGCGAAGGTGGGAGAGTGGCAACGCTCTGGTTGATAATGAATGCATCAACCAGAGCGGCTAATGCTGGCGGTCTAGGCTCTATTCAACTTTACACCCCTATGGGGTAAACACGCATGGTCAGCCGGGAAGGCGCTTTCCGGCGGCATGAAAATGTACTGTAGTCAGTTAGCGATTGAACATTCGCATTTGAACCTCCCGCGCAAGGATTCTGATACTCACCTTAGCTTCTCTAATTCTCTCTTTTTGCGTGCTCTCTCACACCATTGTATGTCGTCTGTTCTCCATGCATTTTTGTGCACTATTTCTTCACTATACGCAGCTAAATTAATAAATCGTTTTTAATGATTTCTTTTGTTTTTTTTCGGTGTTTCTTTTTAATATTTATTTGTGTCACTCTAACGTTCCCAACAATAGGTTATTTGCATATATTTATGTTTTATGACGCTAAAGTGGGTTTTCGATGTTTTTCGCATCCAGATACAGTATCGCACAAAAGTATTGAGACACTTTTTCGTCTCCTCATATCTTGCGATAGAAAGGTCGAATCTGGACGGGAAAAAACGCATTTTGTAGCTGAAGTTCTCGCGATGACGGCTAAGTAAACGAAATTTCCGATTTCGGAGGTCTAAGCATCGATATTTGCGTTG
>JACMIG010001646.1:0-19071 GCA_014805385.1 Levipalatum texanum
TCTCCTTATGACTGCAAGCGGAATGATTATGGTGTTAGGAATTGAATTTGGAATCGCATTCTGGAGCGGATACTTGATTCATTCAATGATTAAGTCGCAGAAATCGAGCGCAGCGACCAAACGCGCTCATGGCAAGACCTTGCGCCTGCTGATTGCACAGGTTTGTATAGACTTTCGGGAGTCATTCCACCTCGGAATACACTCGGTCGCTAGGAACACACTTCAATCACCATGCCGTGTACCTGATTATTAGTGTTGGCAAGAATCATCTCCATCTCTAATCATTTTTCCTCATTCATTACTTTTGCTGGGAGGGGGCAGAGATGGAGCGGGCACTGAGTGATCTACATCCGTGGGGCCGCAATGATTGAAGTGCGAAGATGGAAGTCCATCTCTCTGCCCATCCACGATGGATGAGAAAAATTGACATCCATCTTGCCAGGGGCAATGATGAAGACTTCAAAGATGGATCTCCATCTCTCCTAGTTCCGATGCTCGTGGACAGAAACATGCACCAAAAAGAAATGAAATAGTCGTTTCAAGGGTAATCGAAGGTGCTGAAAACGATGGTGATGGTGCCGATGTCTAAGCTGAAGTCTACGCCGAGGTAAACATGAATTTTTTCAAAAAGTTCAAGAGAACGATGATATCGTGAATTATTGATGTTGTCGAAGAAGTCGTCGTCCGCGTGATCCACCGAATTTCCCGCAATACAACCGTTCATTTGATTTCCAGCAAAATCCATGACGTTCTCGGCGTAGACTCCTGCTTAGACATCGGCACCATCACCATCGTTTTCAGCACCTTCGATTTCCCGTGAAACAACTCTTTCGTTACTTTTGGTGCATGCTTCTGTCCACGAGCATCGGAACTAGGAGAGATGGAGATCCATCTTTGAAGTCTTCATCATTGCCCTTGGCAAGATGGATGTCAATTTTTTTCATCCATCGTGGATGGGCAGAGAGATGGACTTCCATCTTCGCACTTCAATCATTGCGGCCCAAGGATGTAGATCACTCCGTGCCCGCTCCATCATTGCTGCCCTTTGCCACAAGCAATCATTTGATGGAGGCAAAGATGTGTTTTGCCAACACTACTGATTATCTAAAATAAAACTCGCAGAAACATTCATGACACGAAGCAGAAAACCAATGTTCTTGCGGAGTAATGGCAAAATGCCTCAAAATAGCTGGGGCAATAGTGACTTTGATGTGGCGCGGAATAAAATTCGTTGTATTTCCCTCCATGACAGAAATTCAGAGTGGTTGCAGCTATTATCGCCGGCGATCTGCATCTTTGTACCGGCGGCCATCGTCCTCGTCCACACGATGGGATAAATCGCTCTTGATGACGACTCAAATGCATTGGTGACATCTTTCATTCCGCACCGCTGACAAATTCCATCTCAGAATCTATTCCTGTCCAAGGGACTAATCTTCCCCTTTACCCTCTTCCCACTCGTCAATCCGCTGGTCATCATCGCGTACACGGACAGCTTCCGTCGATTTGCCCTCAGACAGAAGGAGTCAACGATGGTCGCAAGAGTGCGTGAGAAAGAGAGTCCCATCGAATACCATGAAACACTATAGTTGGAGGAGGTATATGCCGAGATTTAGATAAACGACAAAATTGGACGGCTTGTTGGCCACAAAGTTATACACCACTAAGTACTGCACATTTCGACGAACCAAATTTCAGAGCGTCGTTCAGTCGATTGGGATGATCCGAGCTTCACATGCACATTGAATCTCGTTCCATGTTACATGAACATAATTGGCTTCTTTGATTTCCGCTATGTATGACTTTTCCGCTTTTAGCATGCTATAATCGCCGCTGAACCGCAGGAGCAATAAGTGCCTAACGCACAAATTTCCAAGTTATGGAGTCTCGAAAACAATTTATTTCCTCCTAAAATGTGTATTTCTCTCGAATTGTGGCATGTTTAAAGTGGTACCTGATAAATTCGATCTATGGTTCTTTCTCACAGTTGGAATAGAGGACGGGCGCTATTCTCACAATCAGAGCCGAATGTGATCATTGCTTTTGCAACGGGTGCAAAGCATAATTTAGCACTGGTTCGTAAGAAGACTGACGATTTAAGCATACAAAGAACAGGTTGTATTCATGGGCTTTCATTGGAATAATATGCCTCAAGATAGAAAGCTCAGAGTGCATGACAATAAATTAGCATCTCTGAGATGGACCTTTTTCCTTACTGCAACCTCGATGTCACGATGGAATTGGCAGAGCAAAGTGGTTCCAGCAATTCTACCCTGCAGTATGCGAAACAAACAATGAACTAAGAATTAAGAGGAGAGCTGGAATCATCTCGTGATGACGGAGCAGCCGTGTCTAGGCAGTTGTCGTGGTAGTAGCCACGGTGGTTCCGCTTACAGCTGAGGGGATATCGAACAAGATATATATTATATATTCCTACCGGTGGCGCCAGCAGCAGCCAATTCAGGTTCATCCTACCGTAGTTCCAGTTGCTCCGGCACACCACATTCAACAACTGAGCAAATATAATGCCCCGAGCACGAACATTATTTCAAATATTAACATCCGTAACAACTTTCATAGAATAAATAATATGATTTTTTGAACTTTTACTTATGCTCGTATGTTTTCAACATTTATCAGAATTCTTGAAATAAATTGCGTGCCAACCTAATAGCATATAAAAATGTGTCGGAACTTGAAGCATATTTTATGTGCTCGTTCAAACGACTTATCGTCAAAATTACGAATACGTTATCAGAATGACCGTTGTCATTGACATCGAATGGCTAAACAGGAGATAGGCGTAGCTTGTGCGGCTTAGGAACGTGCACATTGTAATAGATGGGCTCCAGGTCGACGGGCCCATCGAGAGGAGGTAGGAGGCGATAGTTCTAAATTCAGCAATTGGCAGGGATTCTCAGCTTTGAAGATACCTGCAGAGTCGCCGTTATTCCCAGGAAGAGTTCAACGCGAGCCTACTTCCAATCTTCCACACAGTTTCCCAGATCACGAGCTACGTTGATGAAGGATAAGTATTGTAGGACTATATATGTTAGAAATGGACATCTTGACGCCATCCGCCTCGATATACCTATCGGGATTAAATTCCAGCGGGTTGACAAAGTGGGGATCACTGGCAAGGATCTGGTGCAGGTCGATGTTAACCAGCGTGTCCTTCGGAAGCGGGAAGTCCTACAATTTATCAGTTGGTTGCTTTGTCTGGAGACCCAATGCTCCGGAAAATGACAACAACTGATAGTATGAGGGGCGGATTATCATCGCACTCCTCATCTAATCACCGCGATGTGCGTATCCACTGTTGCGCGCCGGAAATTATGCCAGACGATCAATCCGATATTGGCGCGCCGTTGGACCTCGTGAATCGTTGCGATCGTGTACGGCATGTGGACCTAAATATCGGTAGATCAAGCGATGATATCCCCCTCGAACTCGGTCGTCTAGCGAAGGCAGCCGATCACGTCCAACTACGCGGATGATTTCCTCACGGACGTGATCCTGATAATGTGAGTACGCAACATGAACTTTTTCTATTCGGCCTCAAGCAAAAAGTGAAGCGGAATTTCAGGCTAGGTTACTGTCGTTGTACCTGAACGTCCTGATGTGCAGTCAAGTAAAGTGTGATCCACCGGAGGGTAATCGACGTTGATTCCTGTCCGGCGAGGAAGAGATTCGTTCAGCTATTGACGAGTTGGCCGTAGCTGGTAGGAAAATTGTCGGTACAAGAAAAGTGTTCGCACAAATTGGTTTTTTAATCGGCCAGATTGCTCAGAGCATTCCGAAGAATGAATTAAAATGTGAGAACACTTTTCACCGATAATATATTGTGCAGAACCCATGGGGTGCCAACATTTTGTATGAAACTAATATATACGTCAAGTTTGCGTTATCCTTTCCGCGCCGCAGGTATGCGTGGACGTATGTCGCCGCTTCTTCGGAGGTATCTGAAGCAAAGAGTGTCAATTAAAGATCGACAGCGTTCAAGATCCTTCGTTTTCAGGAATTGCAGATATTCCGTGATGGACAGTTTGACCTGAAAGCGCAAGATAGAAAGATCATGAAAAAAACGTCACCTTCTCCTCCATGAGGTTCTTTACCATGCCAAAGTCCCGTAGAATGGATAGAGCCACGCGCCGCTGCTCCTTCCAGGAGTCGCCATTGGCCAGTGTTATGCCTACAAGCCTCAAATACTCCTCCCCCGTTGCACTGTCCCTTCGGCACCTCCATTTGGAATGAAGCTGAACATGTCCGCCATTGAAGACTGCATGCGTCCCGAGAAGTCGTCACCTATATGTTTATTTACATGGTCTCTAAGATTAATAAAGTTTCAATATTCGCAAATTTGTAGTTATTCCTCGAACTGACCGTGTCCCACCATCGCTTCCTTCAGATATTGACAACGGGAAAAGGCAGGTGGATGGTGAAGAACTTTCCAAACGTCTTGGAAAGCCTTTCCAAGTCGAGGTGTAGCATGGGAGGATGGAGCTTAAAATTGTTTCATTGCTTGAAGTTGTTGACCAAAAGTTTTCTTTGTTGTAAAGCCTACTGCGACGAATTTTGAGAAAGAATGATACTGACTTCTGTGCCGACATTGCCAACGAGCGGATAGGGCTTAGGGCCGGGAGGGAGCTTGGCGATTCTGCCGCGATTGATGAAGAAGTAAACCTCCCGAATGGCCTGGCCGAGTAAATCGTGAATCAGAAATCGGGTTCAAGTTACAATGATAATGAAGCCGCAGATCCCGGCAATCAGTGCGGATATCGTGCTCTTCCTGCCACTGGCGAACGAGGCATACAGGAGCCATGCTGATGAAGTCTTATTGTCAGCAGCACGAAACTCTAAAATACTCACCGCTGAATACCGTAAGCAGCCCAGCGAGAATCATGATTGCTCACAGACACGAGCGGGGGCTGAACGTGATGTGTCTGAAGACGGAATAAATACATCGACTGTGACTTTTTATTGCGTCGTTAATCTCGACTCCATGTTTCTGTTGTTTCCTTATGCGTGTAGTGTGATGGCAACTGACGCAACACGTGAACTGTGCTACATGATGTTATCCGAGCCCATTAAAGAAGATTAGGAATAATGTGGAAGAGAAAGGACGACACTTCAATAATATTGTGCTAGACACCACCGATCAAGGAAGTGACGCGTGTTGCCATTTTATGATCTTCTTAAATTGAGTTCGCACCAAGCCCTTGAAATTATCTGACTTATACAACGCCTTCGTTTTACTTTGACAATCAGATATTTAAAAACACAAGATAAAAATTTCGCATTGAGCAAGACGTGCGTCCACTTAAGGAACGGCCGTTATGACGTCTCAGCGAACGATAACTCAACAGTCCATGGTCGAATTTGATAAACGCACTAGTTATCCCGACACCCTCTTAATGTACCACCCTACTTTTAAGATTGTGCGACTCCATCCTCACCTAGGTGTGTCCCCTAACCTCCGTGCGCAGTGTGCGGTT
This sequence comes from Levipalatum texanum, assembly GCA_014805385.1. NCBI lineage: Eukaryota > Metazoa > Nematoda > Chromadorea > Rhabditida > Diplogasteridae > Levipalatum > Levipalatum texanum. The sequence continues at coordinate 5,496 of JACMIG010001646.1, forward strand.
CCGCTGAGCAGGGCGCTTTCTACGTAATAAACTCCTGTCCCACCTGAGCTACCTTCGTCAATCGGTTTCACCGATTAAAGCGTGTCGGCCTCTACAGAGGGAAAATGCAATCTGCCATTTCCAAGTGTCAGTTTTTCCTACAGAAATCCCTCCTATCTCATGGCCAGGTCAACGACGCAATTATTTGACGGCTTGTGCAGCGCTTTGAGGACGAGGATCTTCAAGGAACTACACGTCTACTTCGGGTTCACTACGATGAATAGCGAGAATACAATGGATTATTGAGGAGGATCATGGGATTAGACAACTATGCATCGAGGTTCGGGGTTCTTGTCGCTGTCATATCGGCATTTCAGGATGATCTGCAAAAGACGCAAAAGTTCATGACTCCGATCATCACGTTTAATCACTTCGGCAACAGTTCATTCCTACATATCTTTTGCACGAATAAACGAGGTATTCTTGTAACATTAGCATAACTGGTAATTTCTGTGGGAGTGACTGTTTGACGGAGAGCACATTTCGCCGATGGAGGACGCCGTCATGTAATAGCCCTGAGGGAGGGGAAGAGGACCTGATCTCATGTAATCAGCTCAAGAGTAAACAGAAACAAAAGAGTAAAAGAAGCAGAGATGTAAGCAGACAATCAAGTGATGAAGGCCGAGCAAAGAGCAACGTGCGGAAGTGTAGTCCGCAATATATCATGCGCACACTTTGCCACGGACGTTCTTGGCAATAATATTTATGTTGGCGAGTTAATCCTACAGAAATATATCGATGACAGTATTACTTCAGAAACCAAATTAGCGGTTTGCTTCTGGAATCAGTAAGTGTTCGCTCGCAGGTTCCAGTGGGATTGCTGCGATGGCTTCGCGAATAGGCAACATATGAGCACTTCCATGTCCACGTATTCTACGCTTTGAAATTACACATAGGTCACTGTACTCATTTCATAAAATGTGAAAGGGGGAAGGTAATGGAATGAATGAATAACTAATGGGAGGAGGCAACAATCGATCTCACGCGTGGTTGACCCATTTGTACTGATCGTCCGCCGTCATCTCCTTCGTTTCCATGTGCGAGTACGTTGAGTAGATCTAAGCGACAGGTTTCCATTTTCAACAGAATTTCTCCATCTCATAGTTCCTGGCTTTAGAAAGCAAATATGGATCCCTTTTCATGCCATCATAATTTACGATTAAACTCAGCGAAGTGAACCTTCTGATCCGTGGAGCGGGGGATGAGACTAGTCGGACGGCCCCAAACCTGGTCACCGTACATCACCAGATCATCGACTGAATGACGGTTGGGTTAAGGTGGATCGGGTGGAAATGGAACTCGTTACCGGTACTCCACCCGGAGACGATGCGCTTGCCCTCTGGTTCGATGTCTGTATTGAGGTCCGTCAGGAAGCTGGAATGATAGTTAATTATGGGTTTTTGATTACATTTCATTTTCGTCGTAACAAAGTTTTTTTAATTAGTAATTGTAGTTACGCGGAGTATTTGGGTCCGTCACACGGCCACGGCAGAATCGCGAGTCCACAGTCGAGGACGTTGAGACCGCAGGAGTCACCAGGCCATAGGCCGTTCTTCAATATCATTGACTTTGATTTGCTGCTGTTTCCGAACTTCACATGTATATACTATTGTGCAGAATCCACGGGGTGCAAATATTTCCCCCTAATGACTGCTACTCACAGAAAGATCGGAAAAATATTGGCCCCACATGGAGTTCTGCACATTACGATTAGATGTAAGGTTATCGAATGGAATCCATGAGTAAATTAATTCTAAATAAGGCACATCGATCATCCACGGAATGAACAAGGAATCGCAAAGTTATAAATAATTTGGGGGCATTTAAATGAACCTGCTGATTGCAGGTCCCTGCGGCTGCTCCGATGCCCTCGCAGTTGCAGAGGCCGTAGTTGCCACCTCAGTTAAGCTCCCATTTAGGACATTCACAATCTTACCAGACAATCCCATAAATACGTCGACGTACGCGAGTCGCGTGCCGACGTTGCAATTGCCTTTCAACAATGTGCATAATCTTTGTGCGGATATTCACCATCGGGTGCCGTGATCTTGCCTCCCTTGACGGCCTTGCGCCCGAGAGTTACGCCGAGAGAATGGGTCACGATGCTCACCATCGAAGCTCCCGTGTATGCCTTGACGGCCTGCAAATCATAGGGTACACAATCATTCATTTCTTTCATGGTTTCTATCACTAATAGTACCTCGATAAAGCGCCGCAGCCTCGTGACGGTCGCACAGCTGTGAGAGCGCGTTGAGGCATTGAGTGCGTTCGTGTCTCCATAGGAGGTGGCGTACAGCTCGGCCTATGTGTTTTTTTTGTTGTTTATAAGATCAACTTTGATTTATCGCTTAGCAGAATCAACTTCACTGCCCCGTCAGTGAGAGATACTACCATTGAAAGTCTAGCACTGCGCGCGGCACCGAGGGAAACATTGGGTTTTCTATCGATCGGTAATTCAATAGGGTAGCAGGGCCCTTTTGAAAAATTCACATTTAGCGTTCAGTAATCTGTTGAGAGCAACACTCGTGTTCTTTTCGAGCAAGTCTGATCGTTATATCGAATGAACAAGGTCGCACACGCACCGCAGTATAACCCTCCCTTTGGAAGAAGTCGATGGAGTTCTCCCATCCAGCGAGAGTGTCGGAGGTGCGGAGGGCGGCATCCGAATTGCCGTGGATGAAAATGACCGGTGTCTTGGTCACCTGCCATGCATGATTAAAACGCAACATAAGCGGATATTGTGGACTAATTCTCGAAACGGTAGAAAAATGAATGCAGACACCTTCTGTTCGTCGCTGACTTTGCCGCCGTAGGATCCCTGTGTCGCCTGGTCGATACGTGCGAACTCATCTGCACTGTAGCCGTTGCTGTAACGTGCGAGATTAATGCCGCTGAGCATCCGGAGGCATACTGATTTGTGATGTTAGGTTAGCGGGGGCATTGGAGAATATCACCGAACTGTAGATATAGGTGAGCCCAAATCAGGCAATCCCACAGCAGCATCAGTCATTATATTTCCATTTCGGAAACGATCTACACTACCGGACAAATGTATTTGGGCACTTCCACATTTCTTCATAACTTTTGGTTGCCTCCATGATTTTTTTAATTGGTAGGGAGAAATCATGAGGGACACCAAATCAGGGCCGGCAAGCCGGACATTTGCATAGGGCTCGCACAACCATTGGTTATTGATCGATCTTTAGAAAATGCGCTTTTTTCAGCTTTTGATTTAAATCCCCACCCGGGTTAAGAATCACATTAAAAAATCACTTACAATTAGAGAGCAGCCCACGGTACATAAACGCACACAGATTCGGAATTTCGCAGTATAATGAAATTTGTTTCCGCAGGAACATCGTCTCGGGGGTAGTCTCAAAATCGCAGAAAGCGTTTAAAAAATTCTGCTATAAAAATACACAGAATCTTCGTCTATACAAGATTAGACAATATTTTGTGGGGGAATTCCCGGATAAGCACACGGTAAAAAATTACGATCAGCGATACTGACCTTGCCAGCCAGTTCTGGAAGTGCACCGTGAGTGGCCCAGTGATTTTGAAGGCACTGGTGAGGGAGAGCAGAAGAACGACGGAAGTTGCCCAGGCTATCATCACCAAGCTGTGTACAACTAAAATATCGCGAGTTAAATACATCCGAGATTAGAACTACGGTGGAATTTGACCATGAGCGTTTGACACTTTGCTCGTGCTGATCGTCATTCTTTCCTAGGAGAAAGCTCTTTTAAGCTCAGATAAGCGTTGGCTGCAGCGTGTTTGCCACATGGTAATTTCGTGCTATGATTTCATTTCGTCGAAGCTGCATCGGGTGAGGAAACCCTGCATGTGACCTTGTAGGAGAGAAGGCGCCGGTTCGGAATGAATAGACATTGTAAAATCTCCTAGGCTCTTTCAGATACATATATTTGCAATGCTGCAAGATGCTTACTCACAACACATGCTTATCAAAACACATCATAGATCTCTAGTAAACTGTGCAGAAAAACGAGCTCCATGTGTTCCCCTTGAAATTTCACGATTCAGCATTCCTGTACATGCAGATCGGATGATCATATACACAATTGTTTTACTAGCGAAATCCATAGCATTGCGGAATGATCTTTCCGAGTTTATTATTTGAGCACTTTAATGACTTCTGAAATTATTGATCTGTCAACCATAATATCCATTCAATTTCGTATGCCAATTTTGTTATCATACGAACTCATCATTTAGAGAATCCATGATCAATGGAGAGAAGGTATGTTATGCTTTTTCGGAAGCCGAATGTTGATCACTTGTGTTCGAATCAGAATAATTGTTTAATACGCCCGTTGCAAAGTGTGCGAATGATGACTAAGGCTACGCATCCGCACGCAGCCGAGAATGCATGACCTATAGTCTGAGATCAAAGAGGTCGGCGCCTGATATTTCAGATTGTCCTTCAACTCAGTTCATCCTATCCGCGGTCACCGAGACGTGGACGTCCCGCGCTCGCGCGATGCAAGGCGCGCAATTTTCGCGCTTCCGGGAAGCTTGCGGTGCACATTGTGGGCCAACGGTTACAGCGATACAAACGCGCCGGGGTTGACATGGAGTGAGGAATTCCGAACCGTTCCCTCAATTCCTCTCTCCTTGAAAATATGAGCCCGAGGGCAGTGTGCGTGAGTGTGTTGTGTATAAACGTCATCAATACATGTAATAGACATTCATCATCGGATCAAACAACATTTATTTCTATAAATCCGTGCACCTTTGTATGCCAATAACATAAAGTACGTATCGGACAGCCCAGAAGGGATATCGTAGACACATGCCCTGCAACCCATTACTTTCAACAATTGTGTGGGTGTTATTGCAAAGAACCATGCATAAAAATTTCCGATCTTTCTCTGCCTAGAACCCGAATAATCTACCGGTTTCCCGCGGAGATTTCGCAGGAGCTAGCTGTATCCCCCAAGTCCCACCCATGAATGGAAAAGAGGACTCAGTAAGGGGAACATTGCGCAAATGACACGTTTTGCATAACTGTTTGCTCCGCTGTGGTTCTTGGCAATGTGTAAGTGGGGATATATTATGTGATTCTTATATTTCTTGGCTAATATGTTTGTTATGAAGATACCCCAGTACTGCATAAGGAGGCATTTCATTCGTTGGCATTCCGCGTTGACGATCTTTGTGAAGTCACGTTTTTCGTCTTATTGTTGCGTAATTATTTTCCAGTGTTAACCTCGTCATGCTGGTTCACATAGCTGCCTTCAACGTGATCGAGTACGTCAGCAATGGTATGTAACGCTCCTAGAAGAAATGAATATTACTATCGAACAACTCGATTCAATGATTTTATCATACGGCCTGAAAACTAGTTGCCGAATTTGAGACACTTTGAGACTGTCTCCAACTTTATCAAACATTTTGATACAAACCTGTAGAAGGGAAACTCCTTTCGTTGCTGTGTATAGAATGTAAAGTTGTCCGTATCGCGAGGCCCAAAAAACTGATTCCACCACCGTCGAAGTGCTCAAAACACCTTTAAAATGCAACTGTTTGGATTTTGGCCTCGCGATACCGAAAACTTACATTATAAACACGAAACAAAAGGGATTCCGTGAAACTGCTTCTGCAGGCAAGAATGAAAATGTTTGATAGAGTTTGAGACAGTCTCAAACTCTCAAACTCATCAACCTGTTTTCTGGGCATATGATGATGAGAGATAGCGCGAATATCGCAGCAGTTTGCTATGACTGTCGAGGATGCTGACCTTCATATGCACTTGTACAAACCCAGCAATGAATAACATTTACTATTGCGATAGGAGAATATAAATAGCTGGTACTGTGTTCAAAGCATCTGGTAGTTCAATCCGAACTGTTTGCTCTCTCGCTCTTTCTCTCTTGAATGCCGGGTTCAATCGCAGTCAATGACTGCGATTGCTGCCAGTCATAGTCGAACTCAAAATCGAATAAACGTGTTGCCTTTCGATCAAGCTCTGATTTGGCCAGGGTCGGGCGTCTTGCTCAATGGATTTGTCATCTTTCTTGCCGCGACACAAACGCGCAAGAATATCGGACGCTTCAAGTATCTACTAATTCTTGCCGCCGTTCACGGTGCCGTCTACGCCGCGCTCCAACTATTTATGAGAGGGGTTGCGCTCTTGTTCTTGGAGAGAACGAAAAATACGAAGAATACCCCGTTTCTCCCTCTGGGTTGGCAGGAAAATATACTTGACACTTTGGATCTCGAGTATATCGAACAGATCAATACCGAGTATAATGCTGATAGCATTTCGACAAGATAAATACTGTCGATAATCTAATATGAAGTTATCTTGCATGAATAAGACGCTTCGCAATGTTTTTTGAAGCATTGAAGAAAATTGTCTTTCGCGTTAAAGCACGTTTTTTGCAGCATATGATTATGCACGGCAGAATGGTCGGCTTTTACATGTCCGGATTACTCGGTATCCGGAAAGTACTTCATCCTTTCCATGTATCCCCCCTAACCCCATTGTTACAGCACTCCGCCGCCTTGATGGGAACCGTGTTTTCATTGAACTTTGTCCTTTACGATCTCCAATTCCTCTACCGATACTGGGCCGTTACTAAGTGAGTCCAGAGTTGCGGCTTATACCGTATGATGAAATCACTTTTCTTGTGGATATCTTTTGTCAGTAGGATATGTATTGCGATGTATGCGGCGCCACCGTTCTATTATATAGGTCTGAATTTCTAAGTTCTTTTTTTTCTAAGTTCAGAACAGTGGAGAGAGATCGTAAGGTCATTGGGAGAGGTGTGTATTGTCCTGAACGTTCATTACGTCGAGAATATAAGCAGCGCCAGAGTGAGATGATATACATACATACATTACTAATAGTTTAGTTCGCCGACAATAAATGAACCTTACTTCTCCGTCTTTAATGTTAATACTTCAGACCTAAACTGACTGCTCGGTTTACCAATCACGGGTTCGTGGGATGCATCGCACTTTTTCTTCTTCTCGAAGGCGCCGTCTGGTTCACAATCGTCAATTATGCAATGGATCCGCTGCAATCTTGGATCGACGAATTATCGCGCATCGCTCGCGATAAATACGGAGGGGATGCGGCCAAACATTCCTGGCTCATCGCTAATTACCAAGTTAGTTTTTTGAAAGTCGAAAAAGATGTACATAAAATTAAGATCAATGGTCATTTTAATTGGCGTCCTATCAACGGCTTCCTGCTGTTCATGGCTGTACAATCGGCATCGTTCGGGTTCATGGCCACAATGGGCTACAAAACCGTCGTGTTCTTGAAAGCGAACTACTCCCGCTTTTCAACAGTGACGAGGAAACTGCACACCCGACTGCTTTACATTGTTGTTCTTGAGGTAAGACCGATCATCTCACCCAGGCTTTTTGAGGGATTTATTATGAAAATTTAAGAAAACATTTTCCAATAGTCACTATAATTCATTAGATGCCATTCTGATAAGCATTGCAGACACTGATTCCTCTATGCATGGCTATGATACCTTGTGGTATCCTTCAGCTCTTGCCTCTTGCGGACGTGGCCTGCCAGCCTGCCGCCGATGTCATCACCACAATAGTATCTTTCTGTCCCGCAATGGAAGCTCTCGTTGTTATCGCATGCGTTTCCGACTATAGGCGCTTCGTTCTGGGCAAGTTAGGAAGGGGTTGATAGAAAGACCAGCTCCATTAGGGAATCGAGCGATTTCAAATTACCGAGCGCCAAAGAACGGAGGATTCCATCATCCCTGAAAATAAGGATGAAGTATTGTTCACGCTCTTGATCTTCAACTTCAATCACGGTGCTGTATATGTATCTCGGTTCACAGCTGGTGCCCGTGTGATATGAGTCTTCCATAAAAATAGTGTCGGCACTCTGTCAATAATCCCGTGAATTGCAAACATTTTCTGAGAGCTGTCGCTGAGCATATTTTTAAATTTCCCGCAGACCTCAAATACTTCAAAATAAATGGTACACTATCTACAAATGGTGCATGATCCATCCGCAGCTAAGATTTATGTGGAACATAACTAACCAAGCAACATGGCGCACGAAATGTATAATGTTGATGGTGCAAAAAATGATATGTTATCATAATCAGTTACAAGACAGCGAATTTGGCTGCGAAAATCATCCTCACTTCCAACGTGAGCCTGCAGTCATGAATATACGATTTTTTTCGCTGTACCCGCACTTTGTTCAGAATGCCGATAAACCCAGGAAGATGATTGCCATCGATTTTGTGTCCAGTGTGCTTGAAGAAGTTCAGAAAATTCGACACGGGCCGTTTCGTTGGGAACGAATTGGATGATGGCAGTAGTGTGTGCCATTGAATGGTACCATTGTGAGAACGGGGCCACATACAGGGTGCTCCGATAGGAGGTGAGGCGGGTTATTAGTTGACATTTATTTATTTCAATCAGACTTTTATTTATTTATTTTGCGAGAGGGCTATGAGCGCATTGTCGTTTATTCCGTCTACAATACTATGATAGATAATGGTGCAGTAGAGGTATATGTACGAACAGGCCGCAAGCTCCGCCAACTTTGAGGGGGACATGAAATGGCCGAAAAACGGTCCGATCGAAGGCGAACGTCGAATACTCCACCAAACGAGTCGATCAAAGGCTCGTTTTGAAGCATATTCAATCCTACGTCATGTATGTTGGAGCGCGTAGTCGAAATCGAGGTGGGGCTAATTCCACGAGCTCAGGGCAGAATTCGGCCAACAAGCGTTCGATAGAGAATTTAACGAGGATCAAAATGAGCCCTTGATCGACAAATTTGGTGCTGCAGTGCACGAGGTGCGCATTTGAATCGCGTGAAACGGACTCATTTGCGCCTGCGACGCGCCCAATTGGCGGCTGCGCTGCAGCCCGCCTTTTGGCACCTCATTCCACTCGATGTGCGCTAGTTTTCGAGTCATATCTGGTAAGCATGATCAGTGCCAAACCCAGTGCTAAACGATGATCCTAATGTCTGGCGTTCTAGTGAAGGTTTGTGAATCATGTTGCGGTCCCTAGGTATACGAATTGGAAACATGGTAGAACGCCGATGCTGCCGAGAATGAAGCGAGAAGCGGCGGCCCCAAATATGCCGAGAGTGCAGCTCTTTCCGATTGTGGGCATCGCTATAGCGATTGGTCCGAAACCGCTCACAATTGCAATCTAATTTAAGCATGATTTTCTGATGATGAAAAAGCATTCCGTTTCGAATATGTAGTGGCCGAGAACGATGACGAGGAAAAATTGGAGTAGATGTCCATCGCGCGCCACCACACTGCTGCGCGTGAATATAATAACGAGAAAGATTGTCAAATTGAAGACAAGCGATGTCACGCAATGAGTGACGTTCGCTTCGGAAGCCCCAACCAAGAATGCAGCAAAAAGGGTATGCATTCTGAGAAGAATTTCATGCAATGGCCTTCTCGTGCATCATTTCTGTCGGAAATCCATGAAACACTTCTGCTCTCTCAACCAAAGGTGAAAAGGTTAATCGGCGTCACCCCCGGCCAGGTTGAGGTTTAGGGGGCTGGTAAGGTTGGGTTTAGGAGGGCTACAAACTTTTCGGCGATGCGCTCCAACTGGCATAGCAATATTCTTTATTTTTCCTCCATGCCGACATCCCTTGAGCGGCACATACAGTACGCGCTCAGTTTGCGACATCCCAACCTTGTCTGCCTCAGTCTACCCGTAGATCAAAGTTGCCGGTCCTTTAATACATAAAACAGTGTGAACAGCGAGTTAACCTCAACCGGAACGACAAAATCTGAAAATAAAGTGGTTTACTCATGAAAGCCTAGTAGATGAGAGAATCGTGCGAATGTATAATCTTGGGCTTCATCAGCGCACACTTTGCTACGCATGGAAGAGGATGCCATTTTGTGATTAAGCTTGAATATGTTGCAACGCCATTTCTTGCCCATGTGTTGCAGGTGCATCCATTTCAGGTGGAATATGTGACCTGAAACGTTTTTGGTAATCGACTGAACTACTAAAATGAACCACCATTGATAGATCATCTTCCGCACTCCGTTTCTGTAATCTCTAATGAAGTAAATAGCAACGATAACATCAAGAATTGGAAAAAGCGTTAGAATTGGAGCAATAAAATCTCCTCAAATAAAATTTGATATCACATTGAAAGATTCTGCCTCGCCAATGAATTCGCTCCCCGGTAGGTCGAATATCGCGCAAATTATGGCACAGAATGAGGGAATGTAGAGAACAATAAGAGGAACAACTGTCTGGATAGTACTCTCAGCCTCGCAAGTATTTCAAATGCAAAAACAAAAATTTCTCCCTATTTAGCAGGCTAACTGGGAATGGTCTTTTTACAGTTTCCATTAATTTTTTCGATGTTAAGTGCTTACATTTTCTGTATTCATTTGTTAGCATTCCGAACATTTGGTGAGTTTGTGTGCATGACAACATCAAAATTGCTGAAATGTGTTTTAACCTGGATGCAGAGAGCGAAGATGAGTTGCGCTTGATACGAATACTCGGCGCTGACGAGTCGATAGATGGCGAGGGAGCGATGTGTCCTTATTCCAAGAGTAACCAACACAATCGAGCATGGCAAGATAATGCTCCAGGAAAAGAGCAACAAGAGAATCGTATTCAACTGCCATTCGCCTTCGCCTAGCTGGAAAAATTCTATTCATTTCCGAAAGGATTCCATATTCACATTGCGTACTTCGTTATTTTCATTGAAAAGGGATCTTTGGGACAATCCTGATACTTTGAAATATCCATATGTCCACACGGTGCCTCGGAGATCCTCCAAGGAGAGGTCGTACTTAGCGGCAGCAATTGGACCAAGCACTCGTTGTCCGGTAGGAGTTATGTGCATCTCGAAGTAGGAAAACGTCCCCCATATGGTGCTTATCGTTGATAAACTCAATAGATACAGCGGAATGAAGGAAGTCTTCTTGAAGTGGAGCAAAAGATGGGGCCTGTGAAAGCGAAATAAGGTACGGACATGATACACTTAACCGTGTGAGAGCGATCCAGCGGTAGCAGAATAGAGAAGTGAGAAGAAGAAGAGTCAGACAGAAGGACGCTCCAAAAGCCGCCATCGTGAACTACGCGAATTAAAATGGTAAATAATATGAGCGAAATGAAACCTTCCATTGGGAGATCACGCCTTTCGAGAAGATGCCCAGCGACTTGGGGATCAGCAGGTACTTCTGATAAAGAATATAAGCCTTACATTTTCCGCTCCTCCCGCAACAAGAGCACGAACGATTCAAATGTTGACGTGAGTACACTTCGAAACGCCAATACGAATATATCTAGGACCATCACAAAAGTCACGAACATACCGGCCGCACGGCCAAGTGCATAGCAGAGAAGAAAAGGGCATTGAAGAAGAAGGCGAACAGGAGACACTTGTATTGACCCATGCGGGTGCTTGAGAACTTTAGAATGATATAGAGCAAGACGATGTTCAGGCATGAGCTCAGCGCTGCATTTTGGAAGCCACAGGTAGGGGAGCTGTTGGGTAACTAACAAATTATCACGATTTCGAATGTATCGAAGAAGCGCAGGTACCAAATCATGCTCAGCTCTCACGGTAATGGAAAGAGTTGGACGACTTCGATACAGAGTCACTGTTGATACGTGCAATATCCCCGATGGAATGTCAGGGATCGTAAACAAGTGAGAATTCTCTTGAGACCCGTTTTATGAGAGTCGATCAGGCCCGGACACAAGTGCTGAATTTACTCATTTTAAAATCGTCTTTTTTAAGGCACGCGTTAATATAGTATTGTCTGTTTTACAAACAAGTAGGTTTCTGTATCAAAAAGGGAATCGAATCTACCACCTCCGGGAAGCGCTAAATTTTCACCACTGACCCAACCGAAAACGAGGTTGGAAAACTTTGGTGCTCCAGCGAGACACCGTTGTTGGACACGTGACCGACAAACAGGGCACAACAAATGCTAATAAATAAACAATTATGATTACGATCAAGCATAACTTTTTCGCATGACATTGATATCACTGGCAGACCGGGTTTAAATAGTTGTGATGTAAATAGCAAAATAAGCTCATCGTCGTTCAGATGGTTTACATCTCAAAATAAGCTCATCGTCGTTCAAATGGTTTACATCTCGACGGGATTCTTCTACTTTTCGCTGCTCGCTGATGCAATCCTTCTCCCAATGGCGATCTCGGCTTCATGTACTGCCAGCTATTCATCTTCTTCTTTCAACCTTTGTGCTGCTCATCTTCAACTGTCGCTTCAACACTTCAACTACCTATGATATGACCTGTGTATTCATGCAGTTACTTTTAGCGTTCCTTATTCGTTACAGTGGGCATGGTAGAACGAAATAGCAAAATGAACAGAATCCAAATCAACCAACACGTACATCAATTTTGATGGGTTTATCAGGTCGTTCAGGCCGATCCCAAATGAAGGGCGTCCATCGTTGCTCTCCGTCGGCATCGCCTACAACATAGTTAAAATGTCACCCGTTCTGTTCGCTGCGTGGTGTAGTCGAGACGACGCATTCTCTAGGCGAGGTAAGAACACTCAGCTCTCCGTTCATCTGTACTGAGCGATATGATAGTCGTCCAATGGAAAAGGAAAGATATCACTGCTAAACACGCCGAATTCAAAGTTCTCTTTTTACGCCACTCTGAGCGAGCGCTCGAAGACCCTCCAGCGCCATCTTTTCCGTGCCCTCCTCGTCCAGACGTCCATCCCTTGAATGTTTTCCCTCTTTCCGCTCTCCATGATCATTCCATTCGAATAGGGTATTGCCGATGTATGGATATTAAAATAAATTCAACTCCCATGTTCGCTCATTTGCCATTCTGTGCAACAAACATTTTCCACAACTTTTAAATTAAAATGTTCGAAAAATAAGCAGTTAAGGTCAAGGGTATGGAGGATAGGTGTTAATAATAAGTCTTCGAAATATTCCATTTACTAAAAATGCCGGCATTTTCTACTGTGTGATGTATAATATCGGTCATGAATAATAGGAAAATGCTCGCAAAAGTCACACGCTGATAAGACGTGAGAAATATCGTCACTTGCATTCATGCATGAAGTTCAGCTGCTCTTATGCAATTTGTTATCAACCGTATATAATTCAAAGACGAACGGTGAAATAGCTTCCTCGCACCGGCACGGCCTCTGCACAATGTTGGACGAGCTCATTGGCATTGCGATTGGAGTCGTTTCTTCAACTCCGGTATTGTCGGGAACCTGAAGCTTTCTAATTCCCACTCTCGAACAATAGCAATGACGGACTGTGTGCACCTTAAATTAGTCTCTACTAACCCTTTCATGGCCTAATGAATCACTCGGGTCATGAAACGGGACTCGAAGAGGTAGATCAAGAGCGCGCGCAGTCCGCACTGGTCTTGTCCGGACGTGGGAATTAGAACGCCTCGGGTTCTCCACTATATAGGCGCGCACCTAACAAGGGATCGGCCACAGTCGGGGTTGGCCTCCTCGGGTCGCATATGGGGCGCTGCACTTCCCCAACCGCTAAAACACAAATCCCAGATTTTCTCG
>JACMIG010001647.1:0-19066 GCA_014805385.1 Levipalatum texanum
TGGTCTACCATATCCTTTTTACCCCCCTTGATTTCATGGAGTCAGCCAAAAGTTATGAAGACATGAAAAAGTGCCCGGATACTTTTGGCCAGTACTGTACCTCTAAAAAATCCGATTCGTTCCTGGTGTTACACTGGACTAAAAACGGTGCTTGAAGAGGTTGATCACGAGTGCGCGCAGTCCTTCATTCGCATTGTCCTTAGAACGCTATTGGTGCCCGACAACTTGCGATTCCCCCTCCCCCTTACCGTAATCCACTGTCTTCCGCCCAGGGCTTCTTCTACACGGCAGCGATGCAGTGGTGCACGGACTATGCCAATGAACGCGAGCGCGGCGAATACATGGTTTGAAATGTTTCAAGAATCGCAAACTGAACTTAGGAATGCGTTCCTGCTGTGGGTTACGGTATCGAATGTCTTTGCAGGTCAACGGCTTCGCTTCCTTCGATCCGACATTTGCGAAAGCCTTTGGATGCAAGGCCACGGACCCGCTGCGTCACGTCAAGAATGAGGTAATATTTTAAAACAAAAACAAACTTTCTAAAATGTCTTCAGAAGTGCGTCGTGCTCGGCAACGTGTTAGTCAAGGAGGAACTCTAATTTATTTTACCCCTAATTTAATTATATTGTTGGCATTGCGCCAATTGCATAAAGATATTGTTTTGTATGCCCATGACTGCGGGCAATGAAAAGCTTTATCGACTGGCATACTCGTAGGGCGTGACTATCTACCCAAGTTTGAAGGCCTCTCGATGGCCGAGAAGATGGGGGCATATTTAGACGGGACAGCAGTGTTCCCCGTCGCAGGCGTGTCCCGCCGGGCACACCCCTCCGAGGCACACACCGATAGACCTGAGGGGACGGGATTGATCTTTGATCTCTGAGCCTCACTGGTACTTGTTGCACTTGGCGCCACGCTTCGTCCTGCGGACAATGCACTTGTCAGCTACGCAGTTGTATCCAGAGGGACACATGCCACCGAGACAGGCTGAATGGGGGAGAGGAGGAGGGAGGGGGGAGGAGGGGCCCTAGGGGGTGTAGGGGAAGAAATACCTCCTACGACGCTCCCCTGGGTATCCGTCGGTACGCTGCATGCCGTTGAGATGAGCAGACACGCGAAGAGGAACACGGCGTACATCTCAAAAGTCTCTTGTCAATGGGAGGAGGCTCACAAAATACCTCGAAAAGCAGCAATGAAATGGATCCGGGACAGGGGATTCCTTTCCATTGCTTGTGCAGCCCTTTTATCGGCAGACGGTTCTCCACGTGTGTTTAGCGGAATACAGCACAGAAAAATCCAAAGCAGTACAAGGCAGATAGCGTGGCTGTGCAAGAGAGGCCGAGAAAAATAGCAGGGAAAATGGGAGCGACTCCGTGACGGAAAGGAAGGACAGCGTGTGGCAGCTGAGCAAAATGGAGGGGTCTACCGTTGTATCGTTACTTCTCTGTGACTATTCGAAATGGTTGTCCCTAGTCTGTCAGAGAGATTCGGACATTATCGAGGGTCGACATCCCCACCGAAGTCTCTCCCGAGGCTAACGAACACCGGGAAAGGATTTTGTGATCGCAAACGGGGAAAGGATTGTTTCGGTGCGACGTCAGCTCCCAACTCTTTCCGTATTCTTTTCTGCCGGGCGGAACTTCGACAGGGTCGCGTGTACCTACAGCGTGTTCGGTCACTACAGCGTTCCGAGCCAAGAGCAAACTAGTCCCCTTCTCATCTAGTATTCAGGGCGTGAAAAGGTCTCTGAAAAAGTAAACTCGCGAACAGCTGAGAGGTCCTGCACGCGAGAAGCACAAAGAGAAACTTTCCTACTTCCTTGACATGTTGAATCTCCTTCTCCACTTGTTCTTCATCACGCCGCCACTTCACTGTCAGAGTGAAATCGGGCCTGGAGGCTGCTATAACTACGGTATCTGTGCCGAGGGCTACGATCTCACAACGAAAACCTGCACTGGATACTGCGCCTGCAATGCTGGAAGCACCGGGAAGCTCTGCGAGACCAGTCAGTATGCGATTCCATGAAATCCATCGCTATCGAAATTGCCATATTTTCTGGAAACGGTACATTTCAGAGATCATCGAAAACTGCTCTCCTTCCCCCTGCCCTTCTCCGTACACATGCATGGACCATGGATTTTATGCCGACTGTTCCTGCCCCGCGGGCACCACCGGAGACAACTGCGAGTATCGTTAGGCAATTTTGCGATACTTAAAATCTATCAAAAACCTTCCGCATTGGTATCGATTGGCGAGTAACTGGGCTTATGAAGACTCTTTCGTTATCCTTTCCCCATCAGCCCTCTCCTCGCCGTGCCTCGCCAAGCCGTGTCTCAACGGAGGAACTTGTGTGGACCGCGGCACAGCCTTCACCTGCCTTTGTCCAGCTGGAAAGGCTGGCGAATTCTGCGGAGGTGTGGAAATTGCATTGATTTTGGCCAAAATAAACATTGCAGCTTCCGACACCTGCACGCCGCAATACTGTGCGGCTGGAGGTTGGAAAATAGTCGTTGAGAAAAATAATCCAGATGTTCAGGCACCTGTAGAAGTGATCCATCTGGCACGCAGAATCTGTGTGATTGTCCAACGACCACGATTGGCAGGAAGTGCAATAACACTAAAGGTATGTTGTATTCACCTCAATTTATATGTTTTGCACTTGAAATCAGAATATTTTTATTAGAATTCCTTCAGCTTCCATCGACGGCGTCTGCTACAAGAACTTCGCACTCTCGCCACCGCTAACGGACGCAGTGTCGGGGAACTTCGCCCTCTCGCAGACCGCCAGCTGCCGCGCCTTCGCTGTGACTAATAACATGCAACAGGCTTGTGAGGATCCTGATCGAATACATATTTCATTAGTTCAAAGGATAAGTAAAATTGTATATTTTTCAGACTTCTTCGCCAACGGTGCCTGCTTGGCTAGCAACATCTCTGCAAGCGGAGCGTATTCCACTGTGAGTTTACCACTACGTGAGGAATTCGATCTTTTAGTCGCTCTGCTTGAAACCGTCGAATGCTCTGAACAACACGGAGAACTTTGTCTTCCGCATGAACACCAATGGATCGGGCTTCTACTGCACTCCAATGGATTGTGGAGAGAACTTGAAACAGGTTGGAATCAGCCTACGTCTGCGATATTGTCGGGTACCCAATAGCTGTGAATTTCCACTGGAACTCACTGATCACCAGGCATGGCTAAATCGGAAGATGAAGCGTGAACATTTCCATGCCGGGAGAGGAAATTCGCAGATTGTTGGATTCCGACAATTTTTGGCATCACTTACACTTTATCTTTCGCCCAGGGCGCATGCTTCAACGCTATCGGCGGACCGAGCTGCATCTGTTCGCCCAATTTCAAAGGGAGTAGCTGCGAATCCGGTTGGTCTATTTATTCCAGTTTTCGTCTTACTTTGTTTAGTGGCCGTTCCCAACCCGTGTGCGTCTTCTCCGTGCTCTCCCAATGGCCACTGCACCCCGACTTCGGAGCTATTCGCCAGTGCCGGGATCAAGTGCACTTGCGATCGAGGATACTCCGGGGCCCTGTGCAATGGTAACCAGAGAAGGATCTCCAAGGGTACAGGGATTGGTTCAGTGCCCGATGCCTGCCAGTCTTCTCCGTGCCAGAACGGAGGACAGTGCGTTGCGCAGACAAATGGAAGTCAGTGACTAGCCATAAATCAATTGCCATCAGGGTTTAGAAAAGAGCTTTCGACAATATCACACATTTTTCTGGTTTTCAGCCTATTCTTGTCAATGCCCGTCGCTCTACGATCTCGACGTCAATTGTGCACGTTAGAGCGCTCTTTTCACTGGATCTCATTAGTCGTCTTGAGTATTTTCGCTCTGCCCTGCAATTATCTGTGAAAACGGTGGAATCTGCACGGAGGATTACATGGGAACAGCGGCCTGCAACTGTGCCCCGGGATGGATGGGAGCGAATTGTGAGAAGGGTCAGTTGGCCTTGACTCTATTTTCAACGGAGAGGGAACAGGGCGGACGGAACACGAATTTAGAAGCGTTTGGTTAGCCGATAATAACGCGTTTCCAAAATAAAATCAATGAAGTGCGAATATCTTCAGTCCTCAACATGTGCGACCCGATGCCTTGTCTCTACGGTGACTGTTTCACGGTCGGCAGCGATTTCGCTTGCACCTGCACCACGGGATGGACAAGAAGGCGGTGCGACGCAGGTGCGAAGAGAATATGGAGAACGGGAGGGAGAGAGTGTGTGAAACGAGCAAGCAAACTATTCCCTTTTCTGTCCTTTGAAACAAGACGAACGCTTCTCCTTTGAACTTCGTGAGACTCAAAAAACAAGCAGCTCAAAAGTGCACGGAACTAACCCATGATTTTGTGGTTGTCCGGAGGTTGATCCTCTTCGTTTCCCAACTCGACTGCATTTTCAACAGCTCAACTACGAGGGGTAGAATATTGTCTCAGAATTCAGATGTGGACGAGTGTTCGACGCCCTTCGCCCGAGCCGGCGGCACGACAAGCAGCAATCGATGCACGGCATTCGATTCCGAGGCCGGGTGCGCCAACATTGACGGATCCTTCACATGCACCTGTGGATCCGGATACACCGGAAAATATTGTGCCATTAGTAAGAACTCAAAATCGAACAAATTCCCTTTCGCCGAGCATTTCCAGAGATTTCCATCAATTCATATCATCATTCAGCGGTAGCCCAGATGAAGATGGTGATGACTCTGCTGGGAACTTCCAACGAGTCTGAAGTGGATGTGTTCATGGCCGAAGCCCACTCCAACCCCGCCATCCTCGTTGCCAAGATCCCGGCTCTCATGGCGGGAGTCTCCGAGGAAGTGCAGAGTGGTGCAGGATTCGACGTCGACGACATCTTCGATTGGGCGGCCTTCGAGAGGAAGACGCTGGATCTATAGTTAGTAAAATGTTGTAATCATTTTTTACAACGATTTCAACATTCCAGCGCGGACTTGACCAAGTGGTTCGATGCCGCGCTCGGGAACTGCTTTACGTTCAACCATCGAAATTCTGCATTGGTTCATGGAGAGGAGATGGTCGGCGAGCGAGGAAGTAAGAGGAATGGAAATGCATGATGAAATAGGCACGAGACGTCCGGTGAGAGAAACGATATACTCAAAAGGAGTGCAGTCCTGTGCACACCATATCGAACGACCTGCGCCTTTCAACTTTTTCGAGGAAAACATTAGATCTTGAAGTAGTGATTTAGACCCAATCTCTCCAGGTCTCCGAGTCCTCCTCAACGCCCAATCGAATGAATCGATGCCGTGGGAGGAGTCCTCGACGATCTCCGTGTACATCCACATGAGGGAGGAGGACGTCTTCTACGAGACCGCCTCCTACAATCCAGAGCCATTCTCGGAGACGCTCATTGCCGTTTATTCCGTATCCTGATAAAGCCTAAATAAGAAACGAGGCAATCTTCAGACGCAGTACAATCGACTCGGCCATCCATACGGTGGCTGTGCAAGGGACAGCAGTCGAAGCGGAAGGAACTATTATCCTGGAGCGTATGCTACCGAGGTTAGTTGCGTCTGATTGTGAGAGAGATCTGACAAAATAGAAAATTGATGATAAATTAATAAGACTAATTCAGAGCTGCCTTCGATCGTGCTATCAGGACGTTGTGGTGGAGGAGTGCGGGTGCTACGACGCCCACTATGCACCCGTGCCCGAGAAGACTCCCTGCAACGTCTCTGCAGGTACTGTCGAGAATCCGCTGCTATTCCATAGGTCGTTGTCTCCCTGATTTTATTATGCCGTCGGGAAATTAGACAGTGTGAATGTTTGTGAGGGCTCGAAAACATATTGGCTTTGCTAAATTCGAGACTGCCTTCATCTCTCTTTTCAGTCCTGTGCACCATGCAAGTTCTGAAAGAACGTGGCGATGACCTGTCGGCTTGGACGGTAAAACAAAGAAATGTTCCTGGTTTATCTGCTCACTCCAGGAATGTGACTGTCCCCGTGCGTGTCATTATCAAGACTTCACCGTCAACTACAGCAAGGCTCCACTGTCTATGAATGTTAGGGCCTCACTCACTTTTTCAGCGTTCAAAACGCCTAGTTCAGATTTGCAACTTAGCCAATCTTACGCTGAAGGTGGAATGTTTAAAGGAAGCATCGGGCAAGGTTCGGAACTTATACCAAAGGACGCCGAATTCCCACGCCAGAAAACGGATTTCCTGATCTACCGCTTTTGGTCCTCTGGGTCTATTTAGCTCCTGCCCCCAAGAGGTCTACTAGATCAATAGCCAGTTCGTCATTCGTTTTTTCGGCAGTGGGAATTTGCTGCTATTGGGCTCCCGACAATATCTTTCTTGATTGGAATTGAACGATTCAGATGCTTCTCACAGTTCTCTTACCGTACATGGGGATTGAATCATTTGATGAGACGCCTGCATTGACGGTACGGTTCAAGATCGAAATAGTTCAAAGATAACATTTCTCCAGTTCACCAAATGCTTATCCTTCATCGGCGGAATACTCGGGTTGATCATCGGTGCTTCGTTTATTTCTTTTATTGAATTTATCCCCCTTTTTATTTCACTGTTTCGACGGTAGCAATACTGTGATAAAATAAAACTGAAAATTCAAACCACCAAAATACTCACATGAATAATGTAGGATGTTTCACGTTCACAAAAATAGCAACGCAAATTTATCCAGGTTAGTCCATTGGATCGCATTAAATATAGCGGGCAAGCGAAAATGCGGAGCTCAACGCTATTGATGGCAATTAAACCAAGATTTGGGAAATTGTGTCCGGATTCGTAATAGGGCTGAAGCGGTCTACGGTATCAGGCCTTCTTGGTCGTCTTGGCCGCTTCCACGGCGGGTGGTCCTGCACCGATCGCCCTGCGCACGTGTAAATGGATTACGGTGTCTCCTGGGGGGGGCGTACTGTAAGCCAAGGCGGACGATGAAGAGGAGCGCCCTGAAGATGAAGAGGACGATGTCGACGAGGAGCGTCGTGAGGGAGCTAGGCTTCGGCGGCTCAAAATCCGACGAATGATCCGATGGCCGAGAGCGATTCTGAAATAACTGGGTCCCACTCGGAAAGCTACCGTAACCCACCAGCGAAGACTGCGGCGAGTCGAAGGAATTGGCCGTTTTCATCGAAGCCGACGGGGGCATAGGCTTGTGGACGCGACGACGGGAAGAAGGAGGAGGACGAGGGTCCTGGATGGGAGAGATACCGTAACCTTTTGCAAGATACCGTAATCCTTTATATGATACTCTACCGTGACAGAGTTGTCCGTCCGCGCAGCCAGTTCTGTGATGGTCACTGCATTGAGGAGGTCAGCAGTGCGGGCAGCCTCCTTTCCCTCGGGCATCATGAAGACGGCAGAGGCCTGCTTGCCGGTACCGTACACAGGGATGACAACGTCCTGTAGTTCGAGAGGTCAGATCCACTTCGGCAGGACTGACTGCTCACCGCCAGAATGGCCCGAATCTCCGGTGACGCCGCCTCCTGTACCGACTCGTACGAATTGGTTCCCGTCGATTGACGGTGCCTGATGGCACCGTAATAAGGCTTTCGTTGCGGGACTCCCATACACGCTGCACGGCTCGATGTCGTACTCCGTGGTGTGCTCACCCATGACGCGGAGGCGCGAAGCCACCGAGGGTTTAGGAGAAGCAATCTGCGAGGTACGGTAGGTTTGGGCATTGGCGGTGGTACGGTAGGTTTGGGCACAGAGAGGTACGGTAGTTTGGGCATCTGCGGTCGCAGACTGGCACCGTACCACATGTCGACCAGATCCATCGGGAGATGCGCCGTTGTGAACCTCGCAGGCGTTGGAAGCTTCCCGCGAGCTTTTAATCGACTCGTATTTCTGGGTCAACTCCTCGCCGTTTCCTTCAATTGAGGGGTCAGGGACTTCCGTTCGGGACCAAACCACAGAGCGAACTGAGGTCGACGAGCTCGTCCTCGTAGCGCTTCTTGCGGGTCGGAGCCTTCTCAGGCGACTCCTCTGCAAGTGTATAATTATTAGTAATAATAATTATTATTATTGATTAGATATTCTTCTGATAATAGTAAAAATTATTACTAGTGAAGAAGCCACTGACGGACTTGGACAGATTCGACAGCGCCGTTGACGAGGCCGACGAAACGACGCCTAGAGTACGGTAGAATTGGGCATTCATGGTTACGGTAGGAATGAGCAATCGACAAGGCCGTTACGGTAGGTTTCAGCCATTGGGAGTATGTATCTCGTCGTTACTGCGGAAATGAGCAATCGTGGCAAGATTACCCACTCGAAATGGATTTGTAGTATTCGGCCATGGGAGTCGTTGCTTCGCCTTCCTTCGATGAATCCGACCCCGACGACGACGACGACTTGGAGGGCCTCGAGATTGCGACGGCTTTAAATGATATTGGGTACCGCCGCGATCTTCCAGATACCGTACCCTTGTGAGCGATGTTGGATACGGTGGCGGCAGCGTTCGAGCCCATCTCATAAGCAGACCGCGACACTTCCGAAGCTACAGTAACCGAGTTAGTTGGGTCGTTGGCTGGAGCACAGACCTTGATGGGCACGTTCCTGGACCGACTTGGAAACGACGGCGGCTTGTTCCACCACAGCACTCGAGACTTCGGAAGCTGAAAATATCAATTACAGTATCTCCAAGGAGTCGTGGTAGGATACAAATCAACTCACCCTTGTGGGCAATGTTGGATACGGTAGCGGCTGCAGAGGTGCCCATAGCGTACGCCGTCCGTGACACTTCCGCAGCTACAGTATCCCGTGAGGGTCAGGTTGGTCATGGCGGTGGGGCGCAGACCTTGATTCGCTCGCTCCTTCACCGACTTGGAGACGACAGCGGCTTGCTCGGCTACAGCGTTCGACACTTCGGAAGCTGCAAGGGAGTTCAGTAGGACACGGGGTTACGGTAGGACACAGGGTTACGGTAGGGAAGCGTACCAGGGAATCGGAGTAGGTTCCAAACCCAATGTTTCTTTCAAAAAAAGGCTGGCAACATATACAGGAAAATATGAGACGATAGGGTATTTGATAGTCTTTTTTTAATGAGCGATAAAAGAATCGACCATTTCAGGTTTTATTGTATCTACAGTATACCATCGATTCGTGGTGGGATACAACACCTTTCTCGTAGGCTGAAATGGACGCGGTGCGTGCTCGCTGCGCGCCGGTCGTGACACTCTTCGTTACCGCGGTGGATACTTCCGAAGCTGCGGGGATTACGGTAGGTTTATGCGGGGGAGAAAGTGAAAATGCTCAAAGCTACCGTACCCCGCGTCGCGGCTGCCGACGCCGTTTCCATGGCCGATTCCATGGCTCGCGACAGGGCACCGTATCCCTCGGAGGCAGCTACCGACATGTCACTCGCCGAGCGTGATGCCTGTATACGGCAGCGAGTACAGTGGGACACAGGGAGTAGGGTAGGGCAGATGGAGCATTGTAGGGCAGGGGGAGTACGGTAGGGCACAGGGAGTATGGTAGGGGAGTACGGTAGGGCAGAGGGAGTACAGCGGGGCAAATGGAGTACGGCAGGGCAAGTGGAGTACGGTGGGACAGAGGGAGATCGGTGAGACTCGATCGTACCGCAGAGGCTGCCGTCGATACGCCCGAAACGGTGGATGACAGTGCAGAGGAGACGCGATCCGCAGAGGGCATTGCATTGCGCACCTTTTCAGCACCCACCTGCAGGGTTACGGTAAGATATGGTAGGTTACGGTATCCCCCCTCCTCCGCGCACCTGCTCAGCCGACGGTACGATGCTGCGTAGATTGGATGCGATCCCGGAAATGGTCGAGGGAGCCCTGAGGGTACGGTAGGTGTGGGCTCTATGTTCAAAGCTGCCGTACACTTCATTGTCAAATGTATCCTCCTTTTTGGTGGAGCTCGTCGTGCCCGCCGTCAGTTGTCCTTCGAACACGGGCTTCCTGCGGCTGCTCTTCTTCCTGCGTCTCTTCGACGACGTCTTCGGAGAGGTCGGAGGGGCCTGGAATCGATCGATCAATGAGCCCCGACCGCGACGCCCCCGGAGGCGTCGCGGTCGGGCGCTGAAGCTTACCTTGGATTCGTCCATGGAGAGGGAGAGGAGGAGGAGGAGGAGGAGGAGAAGGGACCTCTCCCGACGAGCGCAAGAATACTAGACTGCCCTCGAGTCTGGTTCACGGGAAATTTCCAGAAGATTCAAAATCGATAAATCTTGCCATTTTCATGTAAATGTCTGGAAAATAGCAAGAAAATGGCACATTTGCCTAGTCGACGTGTCGTAAAATTTGTCTGGATCGTCGCGTATAAAAGCCGTCGATCTTCGACAGACGATTCATTCGGACAGTCTCGTTCTTCCATCGTCTCATCCTCCTTCTAGCAATGCCCTACTACGCTCCCTCCGCCTACTTCCCCGCCATCGACAACGAGTCCGTTATTTGACTGCTCCACGCTACAGTAGCTGACCCAATATTCCCATAGCAATACCGTAACCCTCCTTCCTTCCCAAACCGTAACCATGCCCTGCCCTTCCTCATTCACCTATGATATAGTAACCCGATATTGCTTCTTGACAATACCGTATCCCTCTTCACCCAAAGTACGCCCTAATAATACCGTATCCTTGAAGGTGCCCTACCCCTCGGACGCAGCTGCGACAGGGGACGTTCGAGGAGATACCCCTGACACCCATGAGGCCGGCCTTCAATGTACTACCGTACCTCCCGTGCTCTTCCGCACCTCCCGTGCAACCGTACTCCCTAACCACTACCATGCTCCCTAACCTCTACCGTAGTTCATAACCCCCTACCATAGTCAATTGCCCCCTACCACCATACTCCCAAACCATTACCGTAGTCAATAGCCCATACTATAGTCCCTGACCCCTACCGTAGTTGCCTGTCCTTCCATACCCTGTCCAATCCTACCGTAATCCTCTTTCAGCAGCAGCAGCTTATCGATCAGGCTGTTCTCCAGCAGCAACAGGAGCAGCAACAAATTCTGCTCGCTCAGCAACTTGCGCTGGAACGGCAGGTAGATCTGCCCCCATTGGACTTGGATCTGACCTTCCGAACTTTTGCCATCTGATCGCGTTCAACTCGTATGTGACCCACCGTTCAACCTACCGTATTCAGCAGCGCCTGGCTGCCGAGGCTGTCGAGCAGGCTCGCGTCGAACAGCAGTACGCCCAGCAGGCGTGCCAGCAGCAGCTCTCGAGTACGAATCTGACAGCGTTGAACTCGATCTGACCGAATTGACCGTTGCAGGTACTCCGTCGTACAAGGCATCGGAGTATGCCCCGGTGGGAGGCGTTTACTCCACGGGCGCCGGCCTCGCCGTTCGTCCTTCGCTCGCTGCTCGTCGCGGTCGCGCAGTGCCTTCCATCAGCAACGCCGCCGTCACCACGGCCATCGAGCACCCCTTCGTAAGGACTACCGTAACCCCCAAGTCTTGTACCGTATCCCTGGACTCTACTGCCTACAGTAACCCTCTCCTACCGTAACCCTTTCAGTTCCACACCGAGCAGCGCTGGCTGGCTGAGCAGAGCCCTGCATACGTTGCTCAGCAGCATCAGCAGGAGGCGGTGGCTGCCCAGCAGCAATTGGTGCGCCCACACCACGAGACAACGTTTACTAATCGTCGTCCTTTCAGGCTCAGGAGGCCGCGGAACAGTCTGAGATTCTGCAGCAGCAGCAGCAGATTCGTCTGGTACCGTAACCCGCGTTCGGTGCACCTGGGAATTCGCTACAGGATCTGCAGACGCCGCGCATCGCGAAGCAGGCTGCCGAGTCTGCTTATATCGGTATTCCGAACGATCTCGTCCATCCGCAGTCGAACACCCAGCGGGCATTCTACAACAATCCCTCCTTCACTCCCATTCACTACATCTGTAATATTTCGATTGCTCAAAGCTACCATAATCTGAGCATTGCCCAAAGCCACCGTAACCCTTCAGCTGTGTGCTCGGATGAGAATGTGCGCTCGGCACTGGGATCCTGCTCGCCTGCGCCTCGGAAGCAACTGCAGGAGGAGCAGTCCACCTTCCAGGGCCGACCCGTCGTCGGAAACGCATTCCGCGTTCCGACCAAGGCTCGCGCAGGTATCTGACCCGATTAAAATCTGAACTGCCGTATTCTTTCTATTTTATCTAACTCGGTAGATCTGACCTACCGTATTCAATCTCACCCGATCAGATCTCGATCTGACCCACCGCACCATCTGACCCATCTAACCCTACCGTACTTCAGCCGGATCGGAGTACCACGAGACCGGCCTCCGCGGTCTGTCGTCGTGCATTGAGAAGCGATTCTAGATTACCCCTTCCGCCGCGATCGCCGCCAACAGCTCGACTAAGGCCACGCTGCCTATTTTTTGTGATAAAGTAAATGTTTATTCGACTGCATTATTTCTCTGCATCTGAAAAGGCACAGGAAAAGTGGGGCTTTGGATGGGCTGCAGAAATTTCTGTTCGGTGTCCGGGACGCTCAGTTTGCGATGGATTCGTCCCATGTCCTTTCGATCTCGGACGTTGACCAACGCTCATTAAATCGACCAAGCGGAATTAATTCCGACTATTACCGTAATCCTCAAGTTCCGTTCGAGATCACTTTCCAGTCTACCAAATGTCAAAAATGCCCCAATCCTGCCAAATTTGGTATCAATCGAATTGATGTGGCAAGAATTTTATCGGGGAAGCTAATACTTGGGGAGTTGCGAAGCTAGTCCTTCGGGGAGTAAGTGGGCGAGAGAAGCGAGCAAGTGGCTAGAAAAGCTACTCCTTTGGGGGAGTATTGTGAGTGAGCGAAGCAAGCGAGTCACTAGCGAAGCGGTTTATTTTCAAAATAATGCCTCGATCCCTACAACCACAGCGCGGTCCCTACTGTGCCTACATAGCGTATCGAAGATACGATAATCGAGTCTGGTTAACGGGAATTTTCCAGAAGAATTCAAATTGATAAATAGTGCCATTTTCATGGAAATGTTTGAAAATTCCAGGAAAATGGCGCATTTGCCTAGTCGATGAGTCGTAAAATTTGTCTGGGTCATGGCGTATAAAAGCCCTCGATCTTCGACAGACGATTCATTCGGACAGTCTCGTTCTTCCATCGTCTCATCCTCCTTCCAGCGATGCCCTACTACGCTCCCTCCGCCTACTTCCTCGGCGTCGGCAACGGGTTCGTTATCTCTCTGCTCCACCCTACAGTAGCTGACCCACCCTTCCCCATAGCTATACAGTAACCCTCTGTCCTTCCCATACCATAACCCTGCGCTACACTTCCTCCTCCCGTTGACTATCGAGTTCTGGATAATACCGTATCCCTCTTGATCTAAACTGCTCCCTAATAATACCGCATACTTGCAGGCACTTGACCTCTATGCTGCCCGCCCCTCCGACCCCTCTGACGCAGCAACCGGACGAGTTCGAAGGGAGATCCCCCTGGACGCCGACCTACAATGTACTACCGAACCACCCCCTGTCCTATCGTTCTCCCGTGCCCTGCCGTAGTCCTCTGCCCTTCCTCTGCCCTCCTGGGTGCCCCTGCCTCCTTGGATCTGGCCTACGGAACTTTTGCCATCTGACCACATTGAACTCGTATCTGACCCACCGTTCAATTTGCCGTATGAAGGTGTATCGACCCGAGGAGTTTCCGGAGATCGAGTTATCCCCCTTGACGCCTGCCTACAATGTATTACCGTACCACTCCGTGTCCCTTCGTACTTCCGTGCCCTGCCGTACCCCCGTGTCATATGCCCTTCCGTAACTCCTTTGCACTGCCGTACTCCTCAACCCCTACCGTACTCCTTAACCCCTACCATACTCCCCTGCCCTTCCATATCCTGTCCAATCCTACCGTAATCCTCTTTCAGCAGCGGCAGATCGATCAGGCTGTTCTCCAGCAGCAACAGGAGCAGAAAGAAATTCGGATCGCTCAGCAGTGGGAGGAGATCGCTCAGCAGCTTGCGCTGGAACGGCAGGTAGATCTGCTATTGGACTTGGATCTGACCTACGGAACTTTTGCCATCTGACCCCGTTCAACCTACCGTATTCAGCAGCGCGCGGCTGCCGAGGCTGCCGAGCAGGCTCGCATCGAGCAGCTGTACGCGCAGCAGGCGTACCAGCACCAGCAGCAGCTCGAGTGTGAGAATCTGACAGCGTTGAACTCGATCTGACCGAATTGACCGTTGCAGGTACTCCGTCGTACAAGGCATCGGAGTATGCCCCGGTGGGAGGCGTTTACTCCACGGGCGCCGGCCTCGCCGTTCGTCCTTCGCTCGCTGCTCGTCGCGGTCGCGCAGTGCCTTCCATCAGCAACGCCGCCGTCACCACGGCCATCGAGCACCCCTTCGTAAGGACTACCGTAAAACCCCAAGTCTAGTACCGTATCTCTGGACTCAACTGCCTACAGTAACCCTTTCCTACCGTAACCCTTTTAGTTCCACACCGAACAGCGCTGGCTGGCTGAGCAGAGCCCTGCGTACGTTGCCCAGCAGCAGCAGCAGCAGGAGGCGGTGGCTGCCCAGCAGCAACTGGTGCGCCCACACCACGAGACGACGTTTACTAATCGTCGTCCTCTCAGGCTCAGGAGGCCGCGGAGCAGGCAGAGATTACGCCGAGCTTCTCGAAGCGGGGAGGATCGGAGTACACGCTGACGGGCCTGCGTGGAAGGGGAGCCAAGGGACTGCCCTCGGTACGGTAGTTTTGGGCACCTCTGAGGATTACGCTAAAAATGGATTATGGAACTTTGTTTCAGCTGGGAGCTCCGTCGCCGTCGCCGGCTGCTTTTATCTCGAGCGACGCTGACGGCCCTACCGTATTCTTCACTAAGCGCCCGCAGGTCCCGAGTGGAATGTCTCGAGGGTTACGGTATCCGCAAATTTTTAGGCTGCCGAGTCTGCTTACATCGGTATTCCGAACGACCTCGTCCACGCGCAGTCGAACACCCAGCGTGCATTCTACTTCGAGCCCAAGACGCCCAAATACACCTGTAATATTTCGATTGCTCAAAGCTACCGTAATCTGTGCATTTCTCCAAACCAACCGTAATGTTTCAGCTGTGTTCTCGGATGAGAATGTGCGCTCGGCACTGGGATCCTGCTCGCCTGCGCCTCGGAAGCAACTGCAGGAGGAGCAGTCCTCCTTCCAGGGCCGACCCGTCGTCGGAAACGCATTCCGCATTCCTACCAATGCTCTCGCAGGTATCTGACCCGATTGATCTCGATCTGACCCACCGTACCCTATCCGAACTATCTAACCTACCGTATTTCAGCCGGATCGGAGTACCACGAGAGCGGCCTCCGCGGTCTGACGTCGTGCATTGAGAAGCGATTCTAGATTACCCCTTCCGCCGCGACCACCGCCAACAGCTCGATTACAGGCAACGCTGCCTAATTTGTTTGTGATAAAGTAAATGTTTATTCGATTGCATTCTTTCTCTGCATTCTAATAGGCACAGAACAAATGGGGGGTTTCGGTTGAGCTTCAGCATTGTCGAACAATTGGGAACCTTATCGGGTGTTCAATTAACGATTCTGCTCCTCTTTCCGCTTTTCCTCTTCTCATTGCATTTGTCAACTGGGAACCTCGTCATAATTGGTTTATGAAGTTTCGTGCTGTCTTATGCAGTCAATGATATTCCATCTGCGGCACTTTGGCTTGAGTTTGATCAGTCTCCCCGATGTGTCACTGGGATGAAGTGGTGTAAAAACAACGTTCGCCTTCGTCTTTCTCTCTCTCTTCTCTCTTTTCCTCATGTCTCTAACCATCGATGACGACAACAGTTTCCAGCAGTGTCAGCTTCTGCCATGTGGGACTGTGACCTCAGATCGGGGATATGCACTGAGGCACAGTTTTGTTTTTGCTCGAAATCCTATATAAAGAAGAGTAATCGGAGCCAGAGATCAGCGATGAATTCTTCTCAGTCGGTCCTCCTTCTCGTGCTCGTCGCTCTTTGGCCATCCGCAGAGGCACAAACAACATGCTCTCAGCCGGGAACGGGTAATTTCGCAGGTCTCATGATGTACTAGTAGGCGTCCCCCTCCGCCTTCGGCGGCAGGTTACGCCCCGCCGGTGGGTTGGCAGTTTGATTTTTTTTCTCATAAGCCTAACCCTAATGTGACGCATACACTCACTCACAGACACACACGCCCTTTATATAGTAGTAGATTGTCGGGCACCAAAACGAATCATTATCGGCGGAATAAACGTTCCGGACAATACGCTCATCGCCCTACGATCTGGCGGTTAGAGAAACGAGAGAACTGTGGAGAGAGATCGTAGGGCGAAGAGCGTATTGTCCGGAATGTTTATTACGCCGATGGTAGTGTTAGTAAATACAGTTTTCAGCTACTGCCGTTTTTCGACCATTTACAGATAAGATGTTTTCCAGCCTGTGTGCTCGGTATCTGCGGTGGTGCCAACCAGACGTGCGTCAGTGCCAAGTGCTGCCCCAACGAGTTCGTCGTCGTCCCCACCACCACGCCCGTGCCCGTGAAACACTGCGGAGTTGACAGCACTGGTAAAGAATTTACTCTATAAATACTGGTATCAACCATTCTCCCTGCCTCTCCAGAAATTAAATACAAAGATGTCAAGGGATGAGTCATAATATATATTCGAGTTGATGAGTACCGAATGTTCGCCAGTAAAGAAGATGCATACATTTAGATGAAACTTGATTGCTTGCAGGAGCGTGTGTCCTCACACTCTGCGGCGTGGGGTCAACCTGCATAACGGGGAACGTGTGCTGTCCCTCTGCGAGCATCGTCGATGGGCCTGCTCCGCCGACCACGACGACTCTCATCGCCCTCTCCACGGATCCCGGTATGAAATAGATAAAATGGCAAGCAATGTATTGCCGGTGGAATAGCATGCCAATGGTGATAGAAGGGCGAACCAGTGAACTTCTCATTTCTCGTTCCGCTACACTCTGGATAGCCCCTTCTGTAACTCCGGATCGAAATGAATATCAATGAAATGTTGCCAGCGAGGATGAAATGTGCATAGCCTATATACAGCATAGGAAGTGGAACGTTAACATACCGATCTTTAGAAGTACGGCGCGAGACAATTGCATCCCTTTGAAGTGGGAAAGTACAAAATGTCAGAATCTCAGGTTGTGTCGACACGAGTCCGCAGTGCGCAGAGCTCGCCGGCCACTGTGGAGAGGTCGTTGTTGGCCCTAGACGACTACGATATCATGACCCCTTCAGAAGGAGTTCCTAACGGTCTGGGGAGATCGGTGTCGGAAGACGTGTAATCGATGCGCTGGTAATAATTTTAATTATTATTTTAGTTTTATTAATTGTGCATTTCAGTATCGTGCGTGGACGTCGACGTAAACTGCCTGAACATGACGAAATACTGTGGGTTGCCGGCATACAAGAAGTCATTGACGGTATGAGGACCTCAAGTGCTGAATGTATTTTATTTGAGGTTCGCTGCCCGGTCACGTGCAATCTCTGCGGCTTTCTTTGAGTCCCTGTTGAGTCAATCTACAGACGGACAGTTTTTGTACCTACATAAGCACAAGGGATTAGATCAACTTGTGTCCCGCTGCTTTCTAAGGTGCCGCCAATCGCAGTGTTGTTTGCTTTGAGGGATCGTGACCTGAGACAAAGCAACTTGCCTCCCCTTCCTCCTCTCCTCCTCCTCACTCCTCCTCCCCCTCCCCTTGGTGTTGCTGACCCCCTCAACCAACTATGCTAACTGACGGCCCTGAATCAACGATTCGCCCCTCCACACTTTCTAGTTGCTATTCCCGGAGCGTAATCAGATCTTTCTTTATGCGTAAACTCCACACCGGAGAAAAGCACCGTACGATAATACTGAAAGACACAGCGGAATACGAGCTTTGTGAAGGAATACCCGTATGAAATGGAAATGCACAAATTATTAAAAACAATAGTTATTACGATTCCACACTTATTATGGTGAGCTCGAAGTCTCGGCGTTATTAACATTATTACGAGGATAAAAAGAAAACCGGTGTGTCAGGTAGGTATGCGGATGGTGTCGAATGGGACAATTTCTAAGTACCTAAGGGATGTTAGATAGTTTCGTATATTAGCCGGCAACGCATCGATTGCAAGTCCGCGGGCATTGCTGAGTCATTATGGTGAAGTAGACGGAGTCGTTGCAAAGGTAACTCCTGAACGAATGGAATGTTTTTTTAGAATGTTCTTTATCAGACTCTTTTGGAACTACGCTGATCGCAAGTAGTGTGCCGATAACTGATTCATTTTTATAGTTTCAGTTGTGACGAATCAGCGATGATACTCTTATTAATAGTCCAGAAACATAGAAATGAATAGTTTAGAACCAACCTCATCGGGCAATCCGAAATGCCCGTCATAGGATTCAGGAGGTCGAGACACGTAACTGAAAATGTAGAATGAACATCAGAGAAAAACATTTGTAAAAAATAAATCTCACCGGTCGAAACGGCGAAGAGGGCCGTTCGAGCAGCGCATCGATTACATGTATTTGGGCACTGCACCGTCATGAAGGCCACGTACCGCGCCGCGTTGCACAGGAAGGCACTGGAATAATTAACATTTTCACTACTCTGCACAATTGTCGATCATTCTCATTGTCGGAGATCCGGCGCGTTCAATTTCCTACGCTCGTATAGTATGAATCTTGTTCTACAAGTTCTTGAACTGCCTCTTCAAGCTCTGCTTCATACGATGTGTGATTCATATGGACATGAAACGAAGCTCGGATAGATCCTTGGTATTGCCAAGGCATGGGAAATTAGAAGTCGCATTGTGCTCTAGAATAGCAGAATGCACAAAGAAGCAAATAATCTTCATAGGACACTCTTTGAACTTTCTTGATGTTTGACGAGTCCTTCCCCTACCATTTAACTTAAAGAAGCCCACCGAGCACTTTTCGATTTTTCGTTTTCATTTGCATCTGAAAGTGCTCGAAAAATGCTGTCGAATGATACCAAAATCAACTACCATAGATAAGTCCTTGGCTTTTAAAGAGCGAAATTGCGATTTATCACATTTGGCACCGTGCCAGATTTCATTTTATTTGGTCCCGCAACGATCGGGATTGAACTTCATTGAACTTGGCATGGTGCCAACTTTTT
>JACMIG010001649.1:0-19036 GCA_014805385.1 Levipalatum texanum
CTTGTTCAGCTCAATATTCAGGAAGCCCTAAAATCACAGTGTACCTCCAGCTCTGAAATGAGTATACCTCCGTTTTTACCAAACTTTGCTCTATATGTACGCCAAAGCTCATGGCTTATGTCTTCAAGAAGAGCGAAATAAAGGCAAAAGTATTGGAAATTTCAAAAACTTTCCGATAAACCTAATAATCATAATAATATTATTCTAAAAATTAATCTTCCCATTCGGTCAAAGTATTATATGTTTCAAGATAAATCAAAGGGTCAATTCGCAACATTTTTGGATGATCTTGACGTGTTTTTCTAGAGAAACCATGCATTTTGAGCAACTGCCTTCAGCGATCGAATTGTTTCATTCCATATTTTCGTCGGAATAGAAACTTGAAATGAAGACGTTTTTGGCCTATTCGGGAACGAAAATACAAGTTTGTAAAAATATATTTTAGGACCTTCACAGCCTCGTCGACTTGGAGATGAAAAGCTCGCTCATGAGAGGTATTCGGGCCCTCAAGGTGCAAGCATTTTTTAAACTTTGGTGGTTTGCTATCGGACGACGTTTACAAAATCATGTCGTAAACGTCGCCCTCACTCAGGCCTACTCTGCGTGCCTCTCGACCAACGCGCTGCTGCCCGCGAGCATCGCTCTGCAGGAGGTAAGCAGACATTCTCTTATTAGGAAACATCGTTCAAATGCGTGCACACGCACACAATATAATGATTTCAGCTCGACAACCAGATGCTAGAGATGGAAGAAGCCGACAAGTGAGATCATCGATCATGTTAATCGATAATTGGTCATGGGAAGAGCAATCATCGATTTTTGTGCTTGATGGATTATCGATTTCCGTTTCGTCAGGTTGAATCCGCACATCAAATTCTACAAAGACAACGACGTCCAAACCCTCGCCGAAGTTGCCAATAAAGAAGACGAGAAGCCGATGCTGACGGCCCTGCGAAAGGTAAAGCAATATGATGGGGGGTTTAAATGAATATTTTCTCGAAGATTAGAGAAGCAGCTAGCAAACAAAATCTGAACCTCTCGATTTACGTTATCCGTCCAAACATTTTTTCAACCTCATCGTCAGTTTGATATAGATTGTTATCGGCAGCTTCCCGTACCATAAAATTTCAACAACAAAAATCACATGGCGAATTTCGAGCGATAGCCATTTGCCTAAAGAGCTTTTTTTCAGAAATTAAAGAAGGGGTAGGAGGAACCACATTTGCATTGGGGCAATTGGGGACAAAATGCACTTTGGCCTGAGTCTGGTTGCACTTTGGCCAGTGTCTGGTCTCGATTTCCATAATGACCGTAGTCAGGAAAGTTCCTCCTACCCCTTCTTTAAATTTACCAAAATATCATATAAAGAGTGGAGTGCGGTGAGATCTGTTTTGCAGGAAATCAAGAAGCAGTTCCAAGAGGATAGCGCCTCTCGTGTAATTATTTTCGTTTTGACACGCGAGCTCACGACACAGGTTGCCAGGTGAAAATTAGGATTTAAATTTATAAATCATTTTTAAATACTCAGCTACATCAACAGCTTCGAGGACCTGCTTCCCGATCGCAAACAAGCGGGCTACGTCATTAGTGAGCACGTTTCTGTGCAGAAAACGTTTCGTAAAGTGATTTAAATCAATTTTGAATTGATTTAAATACATTTTTATTGATTAATAATTGGTCTCCAGGTTCAAAATGCGGGAATGGTCGACGGACGACGGCACAAGCGCCGACCGAACAGCGCGACGTGCTCAAGAAATTCCGGGAGAACCAAATTCCGGTAATACTCAAACTAATTCCAAAATTGAATGCAAGATTATAATTAGTGCAAAACGAATTTATGAACCAGCAATTCCGACTCCACTGGGAAGTTATTTTGGAAGCAGAAGAAACATAATCTGTCTGGTTTCGTGAGGAAAAATTCCGAAAAAGTGAGCTTCCGGGCATGTAGTTGTTTTGCGCCACGGTATTTCGTTTGGCAACTTGATAACAAATCAATTTGACAAATATTATTTTTTCCCAGCTGATAGTTGCGACGAAGGTGGCGGAGGAGGGCCTCGACGTCCCCGAGTGCAATCTCATCATCAAGTACAACATGACGGGAAACGTCATCTCGCTCAAGCAGCAACGAGGTACGGTAGCGGAGCGTTCAGTTTCCGATTCGATAATTTTGTTTACGATGAAAAAAATCAGTTTGTGATCAATGATTGATCAGTTTGCGATTGTAGGTCGAGCGCGCGCTCAGAAGTCGAAGCACGTCCTTCTCGTCGTCGATGAGACCGTGCGGGCAAGGGAACTACAGAATCACCAGGTAAACAAACACTTGCTCGTCGATGAGACGGTGCGGGCAGAATATCGATTGAACACGATTATTGATCGATTATTGATTGACAATGTTCCGTCGTATTCTTTACAGTTGGGAATTCAACGTAAATGTTAAAAAAATCCCGTAGCAACGTAATGCTCACTAGCATACGAATGTTATGCGTTGTACGGTGTTTAAAAAAAGACAATGTAAACCTCTTTGGTTCCCGACAACATTATATTCTCTACAGGCCGAGCAGATCATGAACTGGTGCCTCGATGCCGTCCATCGCATGGGCTACGGAGCGGTACAGGCGGAGATTAAGAAGGCCGCGGATCGCAGGCTGCAGGTACTGTCGAAAGCCACATGATAGATAATCAATATATTGTCGAAAACCCAAATCCATCAATAATTATAATTGATCAACATAGCGTTATTTTAGCGATCTTGTAGTAAAAGACGCTGTTGAATCTTTCGGCAAAGATGAGGTGCAGCCTGATCCCCACAAACTAAAAGACTTGTAAGATTAAAATAAATAAAAATTGCAGAAATATCTCAAAGAGCAACAGGAGGACGCGGAGCGCCGGGATCAGATGCAAAAGCCGTAAGTTTTTGCATTAGAATTTCATAAAATACGAAATTGAATTAATTAATTAGTCTCGACGAGATTATTACTTGCCGTTGCATTTTGTATCATGTTGTTCCGAAAAAACATTTATCATGAATTAATTACGGATTACACAGTTGTGTACGAATTTGTTCCTGGATTACACGAATGTGTCGCCTCTTCAGGTACGACATCGCCTGTGGTTCGTGCCACGCTCGCATCGTCGAATCTGCGTGGATGAGGAGGGGTCACTCGCACACAGTCGCCGTCGACCCCGACGTCTGGACCAAGACCACCTGCACCGCCCACGAATTCAAGACGCGGGTACTGTAGCTTTGAGCAGGATTTGGGTACTGTAGGTATGGGCAGCCTTTTTATTATTGGCACAAAACACTAGGTCAAGACGCGGATATGATATTGCCGAGATCCCAAGATATACGAATTCCCAAATTACAAACACTTAAAAAGGGTATTTTTCGGTCTCTGAAATTTTGGGTTCTTGAAATCAGCTTACAGCAGGCATCGGATAGTCTCTAATTTCACAATTCAAAAAATATATTTATTTTTTATAGCAAATCGACGATGCCACAATGATTGCCGCCAAGCTCGAGTGCGGCAGCGTCAATGACGCAGGGCGGCGATGTTCACACCTCCTCGGAAAGGTTGGATATTTTGTCAAGATGTCAAGACTGATTTCTGGCACGGTGCCAACACACGGGCGTATTTCAGGTCATTCGCTATGCCGCCTGCTATTTCCCCGTGCTGGATTGCCATGCCATTCGACTCATTGACAAGGTTCTCTATTCGATAATATTCTTGACCCACGTCTCATGGTTGCAAAATCGATGCCTTAATGTCGATTATTCGTAAATTAATATTTCAGGACACTAATCATTTCTACGAGGACGCGGGCACGGCGAAAGTTCGCGCGTGGGATGACGTCTCCAAGAATGTCTTCTACATTGAGAGGATGACCGACGGCGATGTGGTTAGGAGAATAAACGTTACGGACAATACGCTCATCGCCCTGCGATCTCTCTCTCCACTGTTCTCTCGTTGTCTGTCGGTTAGAGAAACGAGAGAACAGTGGTGAGAGATCGTAGGGCGATGAGCGTACAGTCGGGAACGTTTATTCCGCCGACAATAATTCGAATTTTTTTGTTTTCTATAATTTTGACTACTTAGTCTATACAACGTTCTAGTTCAAGTTGGCGCGCATTTTTCCTGTCCCGTTCGCTCTAGCACACTCCCAATCAATAACGAAAAAAGTTTTTCCGCTAAACTCAGGAACATCGGCTTCCCATTCACTGTGAATCGGGAACTGACAAAGTGCGTTGTGCGAAATTTGCTGCTTCTGCGTATTGTGCAGCACCACACAACTTCTAAAAGACTTGTGCTGGTTAGCAGGCAGTTCTGTTTGTATCTTTGAGGAGAAAAGGTATCTATGGCTGAAATTTGGCATACTAGTTGATCCTAGATACCAACCGAAGTATGCAAAAAATCAGCCAAAGATTCCTTATTAGCGCTGAGATATGGGATGCGGAACTTCGGCTAGCGGAACGGGAAATTCGAAGTTGTGTGGTGCTGCACAATAGCCACAAAAGCACCATCTATTTTATCTTTTTGTAATACAAAAATTAACAGGAAATGATGCTGTCGTCGCTGTCCTCTGTTCACGAGGATATTCACGCGCGCCTCGAGTCCAACTGCATTGCGCTCGCGAAGAAACTAGCGTTCTACGCAGAAAAGTGGGTTTATTTTTTAAAAAAATTATTCCATGTTTTCTATTACGCAATCAACAAAAAATCATTTTTAATCATTTGATCCTACGAAAATTCTACGTTATTTCTGGCGCAGAAGTCGCAGATTTTTTCCGTTCATATTTTATCGAACGCGGGAAAGCTTCTCTGCACTAAATATTCCGTCGATAGTATAAATACTGGATACTTTAAGACGCCGCGCTGCCCGAGGACGCAAGACCGGCCAGGACATGGAGATTATGGATTATGAATGGGAATATTGAACGAGTTTTCGTTGTATTTATCTTGCAATCGCAAAAGATCTATGTGCAGCAGATTATTCCACTAAACGTTGTACCAATTTCACATTGTAGCGGCTAAAATAAAACATCACAGCTTTTGTTCTTGAACCAACAGTTCACGTGCACTTTGGGAAACAATTCACAGATTTTGACTAATTGCTCCTTCTAAGAATATTCCAGCAATGATTTGAGTGGAATTTGATAGGAAAATGTTCCAAGTCACAATGTTAACGCAAATGGCACTTTATACCGCTAAATTGACCAGCCCTTTTGGTTTCGTCTGCTTTCATTCTCGAGTCGGACGCTCATCCGGGATGCTTGGTTGGTTTGACTTTCTCTTCTTTCTCCCTTTCCTTCTCCCACTCCCACTCCCTTACCCTCCCTTTCCTTTTCCCTTGTCCTCCCGTTCCCTTACCCTCCCATACCCTTGCCTGAAGCCCTTTTCTTATTTATCTCGCCTCAACTGGATTGTGCAGAATTTTTCTATTGCACTATGTCTTGGATCGTACCATTTTTATCATAGATAGAGCAAAATTCCCGCGATATTCGAAAACAAATCGATCCACTTTTACTGGGTGAAAATCCCTGTCGTTATTTCGCAGAATGTTTCTAAAATCCCAATTTTATAGATCCCAAGAATACTGTAAAAATGTTCGCGAACTTTCGGAAACGAATCAATCGCCTTCTCAAAATTAACATGGCTGGCAGTTTATACCGCCACATTAACATGCCTTGTCCTTTCCTTTTTGTCTCATTCTGATACGGACGTTCATCCGGGATGCTTGGTTGGTTTGACTTCTCTTTTCTTTCTCCCTTCTCTTCTCCTACTCCCACTCCCTTTGCCTTCCTTTCTTTCCCTTGCCATCCCTTCCCCTTCTCTCATTCCCTTGATGCCCTTTTGTTATCTCCCTTTTGATCTAAATAGTGAAGACTTTTTTATTCCACCCCGCGCTGGATGTTA
The DNA here is from genome assembly GCA_014805385.1 of Levipalatum texanum. Classification (NCBI taxonomy): domain Eukaryota; kingdom Metazoa; phylum Nematoda; class Chromadorea; order Rhabditida; family Diplogasteridae; genus Levipalatum; species Levipalatum texanum. The sequence continues at coordinate 5,912 of JACMIG010001649.1, forward strand.
CTGATATTTATTTATTAGTTTCATTGATTTATTTTGTCAAAGATAGACCAAAATTCCCGAAGTTTTGAAATCGATACTTTTTGTACTGGGGCAATGGCGATATTTCACTGAATGTTTGAAGAATCTCAATTTCATGGATCCCAAGAGTACTGTAAAATGTTCGCGAACTTTCGGAAACGAATCGATCTCCTTCCCAAAATTAACATGGCCGGCAGTTTATACCCCTACATTAACATGTCTTGTCCTTTCCTTTCTGTCTCACTCTCGACTCGGACGTTTACACGGGATGCTTGGTTGGTTTGATTTTTCTTTTCTCCACCCCACAAATTCCTTGACCTTTTGCCAACCCACTCCTCACCGGCGAGGCTGAATTTCTGTACTTTCTAATTTCATGGGTCCCCTAATACTGTACAAATGTTCGTGAACTTTCGGAAACGAATCGATCTCCTTCCCAAAATTAACATGGCCGGCAGTTTATACCCCTACATTAACATGTCTTGTCCTTTCCTTTCTGTCTCATTCTTGTTTCGACGTTCAAACGGGATGCTTGGTTGGTCTTATTTTTCTCTTATCCTCCGCACAAATTCCCTGACCTTTTCCAACTAAAATATACTAAAAAATATTTGCTAGCTCCAAGGTTTAATTTTAAACATAAATATTGTCATCCGGTGATTTAGTAAATTGGCATATTTAACTTGGTGTATATCGATCCATTACAGTATCAACGCAATTTCTCCTTCTCTTCGTGGGACTGGCGGCGCTGTCGAATGCTCAAATCCGTGAGTACAATATTTTTACAATTTTTGAAATCAGAACATGGTTCATTTCAGAGTGTGACAAGAACAACAAGGTAACGAAGGATGCCTTCAAACAAAGCCATGGACAAAGCTGCGACGCCATGCACCTCTACATGGACGACTACTCTTGTAAAGCACCTGGACAATACGTCTACTGCGGGCAGGAGATGGTGTATAACGACAAGATCAGTATGTTCAAATTGACATTGTCTGATTCCCCGCTCCACCCTAACATTTTGTTTGGCTGGGCAGAAGAATTATGGATAGTTGTGGTTAGCGAATTACCTGTTTTGTACCAATGCTTCCTTCAACTCCTTCAGAGTTGAAGGTCCGTCTTTCTCTTCTTTATAAATCTGGAGCTGTAGTTTTGCTGTTGAAGTATGGCACACGTAAATTTTCAATCCCGAACTTCGTATGATCAAACAAATTTAATCCCAAACGCTCTGCAGAGGCGTACGAGAATAAGATGACCCGAGAGGTGAACCTGTATTCCAACAATGAAGATCGGTCGGGTCGGTGCTACCAACGACCTATGGGAGGAAACACCTACTCCCGATACCTTGTGAGATTATGCTGATTTGGTGCTTTCTTAGAGTAGTCGAATCTGTAGAGTTGGAGTTGCTCTAAATCCGTATTTCTTTGCAAAATCTAAACACGAATGTAATATTGATTTTCAGATCAAATACCCAACTGTGAATAAGAAAATTGGAAAAACGACGCTGTATACGCTGATGTCTACCGCTGCCGAGTTCCATACGGCTTGCCAAAGTGAGATCTGAACACGTTTGCAATTTCAACCAAACAATTATAGTGGTCATGTTTTGCGGAGGAAAGAGAGCCCCTCTTGATGAGAAAAAAAACCAGTGGTTTGCTTGCAAACAAATCTTCACGTTCGAAGCGAGTACGGGTCGTTACGAGAAGAAAGGAGATGCTACGACTGTGGATGTTCCGATTAAAGAAAAAGAATATTACAAAGCAACCGGTTTGGCAATCATTAAAATAGGAAACTAACTTTTATTCAGATGGACCTACCTGCACGTACGACAAAGCATCCAAGACGGCTACCGTGACATGCACGACGAGCAAATGCGATGTAATTTTTAACATTTCAATTTTACTAAATATTTTTTGAATTAAATTTTAATTAAAGTTTTTAGCACGATCTTTACAGGAAAAAATAACGCCGGAAATTGCGCTGGAAATGTGCGGTTTCAAGTGTGGAAGTGCCGTTGCGGATGCCGCAACTCTGAACGCGGGCACTGCTCCCAACAAGAAGCTCGTGTGCGTTGTGTCCGCGAGCGCTGATAAGAATGGAAATGGTATGCGTGATTATTAATCCTTTATTAATATGCATTGTTAACATGCTTTATTTTCAGGCAAAATTACCAAGACGACGGTTGGCGTGGAGGATTCTAAAGCTATGGATGGATGCAAGGGAGCGTTTGACCCCGCGAACCCGGACGTTCAATACATTTGCAACGGCCAAGACTGCAATGTAATTCTTGAATTATCGATTACCCAGTATATCGATTTTCAGGAGGCCGTTACCGCGGACAAGATTAAAGCTGCGTGCGCCGTCTCTGCGAGCATCGTGACAATTGATTGCGGAAAAGGACCAACGACTTTCGACAAGAAGTGAGTATAATTTGCAATAATTAATTTATAAATAATACAATAATTAATAAACAAATGCCGTTAAGGGGCGGACCGCCGAAGTGCCAGATGACGTGGAATCGAAATGTGGACAGTGGAGTGTGGGAGGCGCCCGTTGTGGATGCAGTACAGACGGCGAGTGGACAGTGCGGCGAATCGACTGCCGACAAGCTGACCATCTACTGCACTGGAGACAACTGCCATGTGAGTGAAATTATCATCGTCGGGCATATTGTCGGGCACCACAATATTTCTAATTCCCAATATTTCTAATTGATGTGAATGAAATGGTATTTTGAATATTACATATTGATCGAGATGAGATGATGATTGTCGGGCACCACGAATAACATGACGTAAGAAATTGAGGCTGGACAAACTCGCGAAGCTGCCGCTGCCAATTGCGACTTTTCCTGCGGTCCGAACGGAGATCATCCGACCGCTGAACAGAGGAAGGAAGCCGACGGAAAGATGAAGAAGCTGGCGTGCATTAAATCGATCGCTCTGTCGGACACGGGAGTTCAAGGTAATCGATATCGCGAAATAATCGATACCTTTTTTTGCTAAACTACTATTTACCAGTCGTTTAATTTTTTAATGAAACCCACTTTTACAGAGGCCGAAACTTACGCCATCGAAGCCGTCGATATGGCCAAATTCAAGGAGAGCGCTGGATGCTTCAAGCAGTTTGCCAATATCGACCCAGCGAACCCTGCCGTGGCCACGTACTGCGACTCGAGCAAATGCTATGTAAGCCTAAAACTATTGATCGATAAATCAATAAAATCAATCAATTATCTTTCAGGAAAATGCAAAGGACAACAAGGATCCGATTGCTGAGTGCGGCGTGGCCACCAAGAAGTGCGGCGGCAAGACTTACACTCCTCCGAAGAGCGACCTGTAAGTCAACGTCAATTCATATTGGTCATATTTTAAGCCAATACTTTTTATTTTGCGTATTTATGTAACTTCTGTGAATGTTGGACATTTTCAGTGCGGCCATCCCGGCAAAGTGCAAGATCGACTTTGTGCTGGACAATGGCCAATGGGTGAAGACGGTGAGCCCGGCAGTGACGGGCGTCGATGGATGCACCGAATCGAAAGAGACCGCCATGACGCTTTTCTGCCCCGACGACAATTGTGATGTAAGAAGACGCATCCCCCCCTCTCAAACCTAATCGATATCGATTTTTCCGTGCGGGACCCTCACAGGGTTACGGTAGAGCCATTATTGATTCCGCAGAGTGATTGTAGTTTATGACATGAAAACCAATATTTTCCGTTCGAGACCTTCTCAGGGTTACGGTGGTATAATACTGTAGTTTATTGCAAATAAAATCAGTAGCTAATTGCATTTTGGTGCTAGGAAGATGGCACTTTTTTGAGCTAACAGACCACGCTAATAATTCTTTTGCAGTCGGATATTGACGAGACGGCAGCTCTGCAGCAGTGCGATTGGGAGACGAAGTATGGGACGACTCAGGCGCCGCCCGCCCCTCCCGCCCCGGCTGAAGAGGAGACGCCGGAGCCACCAGCGGCACCCGAAGATTCGGGAGCACCGGCAGCCCCAGAAGAGCCAGCTGACGATGAGGAGGCGGAGGAACCGGGAGCTGAAGACGAAGGAGTCAACGAGGTATATTGTCACTCCCCGAATATACGAATGACGGAGTGTGTACACTTTTGATCTACCATTTTTATTTTGATCTACCACCCTTCTCGATTATTTCCCAGTTTGTCCACCAGATCTTGATTAGAATTAGAGGACAAATATCACCAAAATTTCTACTCTACGCTTTTGAACAATCAGAAAGAGCTCTTCTACAATTTTCTTTTTTGCTTAAAAGCGTGTGTTTTAAATGATTTAATTGTTCATTTTGCAGTCTCCTTCCACGGCAATTGGCCTGACGCTGCTTCTCTCCTTCGTGTTGCTGCAGCTTTGAATCGATTCCCCTTTAGTTTTATTCCAAAGTCCCACACGTTTTTGTGTGTGTACGCACCGCAACGTTTCGGGGGTTCTCCCGTCCCATCTTCGTCGTCCTTGGGCCCCCGGGTGTTGGCGATAAAGCGTTGTGTGGTTATTATCTTTGTTCTTTTTAACAAGAGATGGGGAAGGGAGGGGTACGGTAGGATCTGAACAGTCTCATCTCTCCTGAGCATCTGTTACACTTGTTTTGGCAGATGAAATAGGGGAAGGGAAGGATACGGTAATGAGCTCTTTCTCAAAGGCTACCTTTCTTGCCTGTTGGCTTTTTTGATTTCCGTTCTTGTTTCGGCGAAAGTGATGGGGAAGTTCTATCTCCTGAGCATCTTCTGAATTCAATACGCTTCACAACGGGCCTTTGTTGGTGGCCTTTGAAAGTGCAAAAATGCGGCTGACACTGCACTATCTTCAGGCTTCTTGGCATCTAATGCAATAGTTTTCACAAACTCTTCTTACTCACTCACGGTAGGATCTGAACCGTCTCACGTCTGGTCCGAGGAATTCTTCAGGCCATTCGACGTATCTTTGGCTATTGGATCAACAGGCCAAAAGTCTAAATCGCAGAAAAGGAATTCGGAAAATTTTTATCTCTTGAGCTCCTAACGCACTGTTCTTCACATGGAACTCTGTTGTGAAACCCCAGCGGATCCGAAAGAGACCTATCAGGGTGAACCGTAAGTTTGGAACTATTTCAGGATGAATGTTCTTTCCTTCATTATTCGAGATTAGGGTGATCCAAATCTCCGACCTACTCCCAGTTGGCGTCTATGGTCTTCTGCCATCGCTCGGGTAAATTGTCTGCCCTAGTCTTCTAGAGGATACGGAGATAGGATTCGAAGAATTTAATGAGGTCGGAAATGACCATGTGACGGGTTTTAATTGTTTAACAGCAATGTAGTGTTGCAAAAATCTGAACAATAGGTTTCTGGATGTAGCAAGGTCTGTGGAATAAATTATATATGGTAAAGCGATCGGGCAAATTTTGGCTTGCTCAAACCGAATTTTCTCGCGATGAGTGATCGCGCGGTGTAGTTCCGTAAGAATACTTCTGCCTATCATCCTCCGTTCTTGAGGCTACCAGCCTGGACCTTTTGCATATTTTTGAAGTAGACCTTAGTCGTCATAATGGACTCCTCGGATTTGGGCTCTCAACATACATGAAATTTGTGGCATTGGAATTAGCTCTACGAAGGCTCCTATATAATGGTTATTTTGGAGGAAGGTATTCTATCTCTCTAATGTATTGATCGAGGCGAGCGTTGTAACAGTAGTAGGGACATGTCAGGGGTACACCATGGTCTGGAACTTGTCAGTGTTAGGTGCCCTATATATGAGTAACAAAAATCAGAACATGGTATTGCGAAAAAGAAGTAATCCAAAATCGAAGGAGTTTGGTATTACTGTTCCCCTCGACAGAGGAACGTTGGAGTGGCCCATTCAATATGCACGTCGTACACCTTAGGGTGTCCTCTCTGTATCCCTCCAGGGATGACAGAGAGTGCTTATCTGGATCGAGAGAGATTAGAGGTAATGCATAGTTCCAAACTTACGGTTCAACCTAATATACCATCGGAAAGAGCTCTGAATTCTGACCCAGAATCCGGAGTTTGTATCTAATGGTATAGGAGTCGCTTGAATCCGCCGGGGTTTTACAACAGAGTTCCCTTGCCAGAAAGCAACTTCCTCTTTTTTCATCGTGCTATGTTCCGATATGTCTCTGTGAGATAGATGGGACTGAATTTCTTAGTGACGACCATCATAATTTTATCGCTGACCTCTCGCTGTCCCACTCCTCAACGCCGAGGCTGATTTTTGTAACTTTATAGTAATTTCACGAATCCTAAGAATACTGTGAAAATTTTCGCGAACTTTCGGAAACGAATCGATTCCCTTCCCAAGATTAACATGACTGGCAGTTTATACCCCTACATTAACATCCCTTGTCCTTTCCTTTTTGTCTCACTCTCAACTCGGACGTTTACACGGGATGCTTGGTTGGTCTGATTTTTTTCTCCTCCCCACAAATTCCCCGACCTTTTCCCAACTACTTACTCACCCCAAGATTTATTTTTAAACATAAACAATGTCCTGCATCTTTGTCCCCCTTTTCATAGTGTCGACGGAATTAATACGGAATGTACGCTGATCGCCCTCCTTGGTAAACACAGTAAAAATGGTGCAATCGTAACCCTGGCAGTCGACACGTACTTACATTTACCATACCATTCGAAAATACCGCTGACATTCATCTAACCGTCATCGTTTTATTATACTTTTCCACGTGTCGGTGTGCGATTACACCATTTTACTGCGTTTAGTGATGAGGACGACCGTCGTACATTCCGTATGGTTAAAGAAGGAATAGGAGCAACATTTCAGATTACGGTCACCATGGAAATCAGACCAGACTCAGGCGAAAGTGCAAGTGCACTTTGGCCTGAGTCTGGAAAATAGGGCGCTTTTGCCACAATTGCCCCAGCTGTTTTACGGTTACGGAACTTTGCTCCTACTCCTTTTTGCGTAAATAATAATTATCAGAATGAGTGCCTATTTAAGTCTATAGCGATCCCTTTCAGTATCTACGCAATTTCACCTTCTCTTCATGGGACTGGCGGCGCTGTCGAATGCTCAAATCCGTAAGCTGTTGTTACAAATGATTTTTTGAAAAAAATCAAAACATGGTTCATTTCGGAGTGTGACACGAACGGCAAGGTTACGAAGGATGCCTTCAAACAAAGCCATGGACAAAGCTGCGACGCCATGCACCTGTACAAGGACGACTACTCTTGTAAAACACCGGGACAATACGTCTATTGTGGACAGGAAGTCAAATGGGATACAACCAAAAGTAAATTTGAACACATTGAACCAAATTGGTCAAATCCGTCTAATTCCAAAAAAATCATCTAAATCTTATTGCACTACAGATGCGTACATTCCTCCGACAGCGACTGAAAGTCAGAATTTGATCCGAGAACCGAGCGAGTATGGAAACGCCGAAGATCGATCCAATCGATGCTACCAAAGACTTGTAGACGCTACGAACAATGTATACTCCCGATTCCATGTGAGTTGAAAAAGAGAGTGGATTTGAACCTTCATTGAATTTTTTTAATTTATTTAATTGGAATTAAGTTAATTGGAATTTAATGGCTAAATGTGTTGCTTTCAAATGTACATAGATAGTTATTCGGTATGTTTGCTGCGAAATCGAAGCAACAAATTTAAAGTTGACTTTCAGATCAAATACGCAACTGAGAATAAGAAAATCGGAACAACCACCCTGTATACGCTGATGTCTACAGCTGACGAGTTCCGTACCGCCTGCCAATGTGAGCTTTAATGAAGGAGTAGGAGCAAAGATCCGTATCCGTAAAGCAGGTGTGGAAATTTTTGACAAAATGCACTAAAACGCTGACACGGACCAATGCTCCCTAGCACTTTGGACTGTGTCTGGGTTTTAGCCACATTTGCCCAAGCTGTTTTACGGACACGGAATTTTGCTCCGATTCCTTTAACCATGCTTCAAATTTCATCAGAACAAATTGTAGTGGACATGGCTTGCGGTGGAAAGGTCGTGGCCATAAATCCGAGCGGCCATTGGATTGCCTGCCAGCAGAGTTTCGCCTTCGACGAGACGACGGGTCGTTACACCAAGAACGGAGACGTTTCGCAAGTGGAATATGATAAAGAGTATTACAAAGCAAGCGGTATGGCAATTATTAAAACAGAATACTAAACTATTATTCAGATGGACCGACCTGCACGTACGACAAAGCAACCAAGACGGCTACAGTTAAATGCACGACGAGCAACTGCGATGTAATTTTAATATTTCAATCGATTAAATATTTGTTTTTGAATATCATTTTATTTTTAATAATTCTTTTGCAGGCGTCTATTGACGAGACGACAGCTGGCCAACACTGCAATGAGGCGAAGAAGTATGGGGGCTCTCAAGCGCCGGTACCGGGAACACCCGTGGCCCCTGGGGCCCCGGTAGCACCGGTTAATCCGGATGACCCTGAAGCGCCGGAAGAACCGGGAGATTCCAGCGCCCCTGCAAACCCAGGAGATCCGGCTACGGGAGAGGCGGATGGTGTCGGAGGGGAGGAGAGCCATGGAGCAGGAGGAGAAGGAGCCAATGAGGTATATAATTTACAATTATTAAATTTAATGTTGTCTAATGTATTAAAAAGTCAAATTTGCATGTAAACGTTTACTAATAAAATTGGTCTATTTACAGCACACTCATGCCTTGATATACAGAACATTAAATTTAAAGGAGCCGATCCACCCTAAAATTTTATATTTTATTCGTAAAGAGCGTGAAAAATGCAGCAAGAGGATACCAAACATTTATTTTAGCGATTTTTCTACGAATTGATATGATTTTTAAAGGTGGGCGATTACGGTTGCAAATATGGTGAGATTGTAGTTTGTACTTTGGCTACAAATGCCGATAAAACCCTTATGATCTACATTTCGAAGCAGCGTTTCTTTTCAAATGGTGGGGAAAGATGTTCACATCCCGTTCGAACACAAGAAAACGACAAGAAAAATTTTTAGGGTGGGTCGGCTCCTTTAATTTCGTAATGGAGATGTTATTTTAATCTATTTTTTGCAGTCTCCCTCCACTGCAATTGGCCTGTCGCTGCTCCTCTCCTCCATGTTGCTGCAGCGTTGAATCGACTCCCCTTCAGTGATATTCCCGAGTCCCACACGTTTTGTGTGTGTACGCACCGCAACGTTTCGGGGGTTCTCCCGTCCCATCTTCGTCGTCCTTGGGCCCCCGGGTGTTGGCGATAAAGCGTTGTGTGGTTATTATCTTTGTTGTTTACGGGGAAGGGAAGGGTACGGTAAGTTGTCTTCTGTCTCCTGAGAATCTCGTGAATGCGATATTTTTCATAAAAAGACTCTCTCCTTTTCTTCATCACGGCATGTTCCGAAATTTTAAAGCTAGATTGGAATTGAGTTTCATATACAAAAATAAGACTTTTTGATGAGGGATCATCATTACGAAGAATCCTAAACCTTCTGTGAATATTTTTTGCTTTCCTTGTATTGCTTCGAAGCGCGGAAAATAGCTTTATTACATAACATAAAACTTATAACTTAAATTAGTGCATAAATAAATTAGCAACCATATGGTCCCCGACAAAAGCATAGCTGGGGGAAAAGCGGTTCGATGTTTCGAAATTACTCGAGGTTCTCCGTTTGTTCCGTTTCCTCGGCCACGTAATCGTCGTCCTCCTCTGCCGTGGCTTCCTGCAGCGATTGTTTGGATTACAGTATCCGATATTTAAAATCCTTGACTGCGAGAAATCATAAATATTGTCACGAACTCGACAACTTCTAATTTCGCTGTCCTCTCGCAAAATTTCCAGCCAATTCTCATCACTTTTATTTCAAGTTTGTTTCACCACGTTGAAAAAAAGTTCAACATTTTGGATAAACACCACAAGTTATTTATGGTTCGCGACAATATCTCTCTTTCTGTTTGCGATAGCCATACCTGGTACTGCTGATACTCCGAGATGAGGTCGTTCATGTTGGACTCGGCCTCGGTGAACTCCATCTCGTCCATTCCCTCACCCGTGTACCAGTGGAGGAAGGCCTTGCGACGGAACATGGCTGAAGAAAGTCAGGAAATAAAAAAAATGAATTTTAAAAAGAAAACAATTTAAATAATTTTCTAAAAGATAGCTTACCTCCGAACTGCTCGCTGATGCGCTTGAACAGCTCCTGGATGGCAGTCGAGTTTCCGACGAAAGTGGCTGCCATCTTCAGACCCCGCGGAGGGATGTCGCACACCTTCAAAGCAGAGTTTTGGTCCCGAGCGGAAATAATCTTTACTACCGTAATCCCGTTCGGCTACTCACCGCAGTCTTGACGTTGTTGGGGATCCAATCGACGAAGTACGACGAATTCTTGTTCTGGACCGACATCATTTGGTCATCGACCTAAAAAGAACATTTTATTAGTTCTTACGAGACCGAAATCGATTTAAGTTTACATTTATTTGAAGATGCATTCAGCGCTTGTCGGTTGTGTTTCATGGTAAAGGATTGTGACTAGACTTATGGAAGGATACGATTTTGTGTCGGTAAATGAATGAATTTAATGAATTCCAATGTACATATGATTCGGTAATATTGGAAACAACAGGGTACGCACATTGTTTTCCAAAAACGCATTCATGTCATCTACGCACTAGAAAATGGAGAAATATGTAAATACTCAATATTATACATATTTTTGTTCCGTTGAAATCAGTTTCAGATGTGGAAGATAAAGTGAAAGAAAAATCGAAAAGGTAATTTCATTCTGATCTTCACTAGTATTCATTCCCCCTTACCTCGCGCATGCTCATCCTTCCCCTGAACATGGCAGCGACTGTGAGGTATCGCCCGTGGCGCGGATCGCACGCAGCCATCATGTTCTTCGAATCGAACATCTGCAAGTTAAGCGTGGAATAACATTTAGAAAAACCCCAAAATCTGTATCAATAAAACCTTCCCCATTGAGATACTCGCTGATGCGAGTGTTGTGAAACCCCGCTCTATTGAAAAAAAAGATATTTCAGCGTGTGTTTTCAATATAAAATTTTGAATGTCCTATGTCATCGTGAGCGAACAATAATTAATTTTTTTAATATTTAAATATAATAAATTACCTGCTGCGTAAGCTCAGCAACCGTAAGAGCGTTGTAGGCATTCACTCCCTTGGCACTGAGGGGAGCGAATCCAGGCATGAAGAAGTGGAGACGAGGGAAGGGAACCATGTTGACGGCCAGCTTGCGGAGATCGGCATTCAGCTGAAGGGAGGGAGATAGAGGAGGTGAGGAGGGGAGGAGGGGGAGACAGAAACAAGACGGGGGAAGGGGTAGTAGAAGGGATGCAATATAGACCGACGTGCAAAGGAGTGGCGAAAAAGTGGAGTAAGGAAAAGTAAGGCGGATAGGGAAGGGGAGGAGGAGGGTAGAGGGAGAAGGAGAATAGGAGAGTCCGAACCTGTCCAGGGAACCGAAGGCACGTCGTCACGCCCGACATCGTCATAGACACTGGAAAAGATATAGGGTTTTTGTGTGATCGAATTCAGGAATTATGCGTTCAATGGGATAAGCGCAGTATTCAAGCTCGTTGAAAGGTGGGTGAGATTCGAAGGTTAGCTCTTACCGAGATGGTTGAGGTCTCCGTACGCGGGATTGGTGAGCTTGAGCGTGCGGAAGCAGATGTCATACAGAGCCTGGAATGGAAGTAACTGCATGACGCCTTTCTGCCAAGTGGTGGAAGAAACTTGGAACTTCTCGGCAAACAAGAAGAAGAGTCTTTTCGGTTTGTTATTGTGAACATTCAATCGTCTACGATTAATTTTTTGATGGCAGACGAAAATTAAGGATGATAGCGAGACATAGAACAAATATGTATTTTTTCTTATCGATAATGAATTTTCCTGTCGCGCCACACAACTTTGCAATTTCCCATACCGCGTGCAAAATCTTACAACTGCCATATCTTTGGAATTCATGATCAGGTGGCATGCAAAATGACTGCTTCGTGTTCCCTTTTCATGCGCGATAGAGAAATACCTGATAAGAAGTTTCAAATGGTTGGAAAAGGGGATACTAAATGGGTTCGTCACATTAATTCATTGAGTACCCGAGCCATTTTACGAAGATGATGAAACGCAGACTGACCTCGTTGTCAATGCAGAAAGTCTCATCGGTATTCTCGACGAGTTGGTGGACGGAGAGCGTCGCGTTGTACGGCTCCACTACCGTGTCCGACACCTGTAGATGGGGGCTATCGAAGGGATCAAGAGCAACATTTTTTCAAGAGCTCCGACAAATAAACCAATTCCATGGCAAAGTCACTTTTCGCATAGTTTTTATTCTAGCTATTATCGTACTCGCAGGAATCACTAATTATACGAGGTTGTCTCATTTTTACTACTATGGAAACATATTTGAAATGTGAACTGAGCGAACTTCACAAACATAATCAATCATGAAGCATTTGTACAATTGTGTCATTTGGATTTTGTCCTGCCAATTACAAAAGGCTCAAGGATCAGAGATGAACACGAATGTCGGCAGGAATTTCAATTTGGGAACCTTACAATTAGTTTATTTTCAGATACTGTTTGCGTACTGAGTACTTTGTTCCACGGTGCATGACTACTATACGTCGCATTTCGGTTCGCTAAATCTCGGAATGAAACATATCCGAGCCAATTGTAAAATAGGCAAAAACAAAAGTTTCGTAACTATGTGTAGGGGCCGCAAGCTCCGCCCACTTTTGGCGGACACTTTTTCGCAAGAAAGTGGTCTCTCTCAAAAGGCAAAGCGAATACTGAACCAAATAAGTCGACCAAAGGCTCATTTTGGAGCTTACTTAATTCTGCATCGGATTAAAGTGCGTCAAACATCCGAAAATTACAAGAAACAGTGTTTTAAACGCGAAGAACGAGCGCACCCTCTACGCTCACCCGGACGTATCATTCCGAATCGAGGTGGGGCTAATTCCACAGGCTTCCATATATGTTGGACGCACCCCAGTTATGTTCTAAAAACATAAATCTAACTCCTCACAAATTTTTACATCGATCCATGGCGTACACGCGTTGCCTTTTTAGTTTTCGTGGAGCAACGACATTTTCGCCCGCGGGCGGGCCGCGACGCGCCCAATGGCC
>JACMIG010001650.1:0-19035 GCA_014805385.1 Levipalatum texanum
CCCCCCCCCCCCATCCTATTTGTGCGCTATGTACGTACCTTAATGTCCATCGACACGTCCACGAGGCAGTTCTTCGCAATGACGTCGACATAGATCTGAAGTGAGATAAGTCAAAAGATGAACTAAAGCCACACCGGAAAACTATAGCCGCACGCACTCTTTTCAGGAAGGCTACCCTTCTGGAGGTTGTTACTAGGATTTCAGTAATTCCACCAATCCTAATAATTACGGAATCACTATTTTTACTGAACAGAACAGAAATCACTCTTTTGGTGGATTGTGACCTTCTCGAGAATGCCACCAAGGGTTCGGAAAAATAACAAAGAATGCGAGCAATCCCGGATTCGTTATATTTTCTATAATGACCTATTCAATAGAAGAACTGACCTGGTATATGCTACGGATGAGTTCGGGGACGCCGCTCGCATTCGGGTCCGTGTTAACGACCTGAACAATCAAACTTAAAAAAATAATTTCCAGATATTCGGCTTTCTTTGTTTCTCAATCAATGAGTGCTACAGAAGTATCCAATGTTGCAAAAATAATTTCACACACTACTCACCATCTTGAGGCCGGTAGGACTCTCCACGTAGTTCATCTTATATGTGGACGTTTTGAAGAAACGAACCTGCTGATGACTGAAATGCATATTAGAATTTACGTGGAATAGAACAACGTTTAAATGCCAAATGAATGAGTTTCTAGGCCAGAAATCAAAATTTCTCACCCGTCCTTCGTGCTTAGCCTCTCAGAAAAAGAGCGTAGCGAGATCAGCATACCGAACATTAGCTTGTTTTCCTGCAATACCGGAATGTAAGCAATGAAAAAGTAAATTAGGATTAAAAAGCTTTAAAAATGCCAGAATGCTCACCTCCTGCCGCGGCATCGTGCACTGCTTCTCGCGCTTCCACTCTCGGTAGAAGATGCAGACGCCATCGCGATTGAAGATGTACAAGTTGTAAATGGCCATGGCCTGTAAAGATCAACGAGGATCAATCGATACGACACCATAAATATAGGATTGCTCAATACTACCGTAGTATGTGCCCACATTGGCGCGTTGCCAAGAAAGCTGACCGTGCGTTGCGGTCGCGCTGCGTGTTCTCCAAATCGCACAATGACCTCGAATGCATTGATCATTTTCTATTTCAGCGCCGTAATTATCGCGATTCGACCACGGAATCGAAATCGGGAACTCGCCTACTCTTTCACCTTCCTGTGAGTCTAATTTCGACACGCTTCCCATAGCTTTAACGCGCGATTCCGAAACTTGGGGGCTATCTAAAGTTGTTACTTGCCAAGCTCTATATTCTGCGTTTGTTTGAATGGCCACTCATGACCTGCAACTGTTCCTAAAAATATATATCTTCTTGCACGCATGCGCTAAGCTTACATTAGAATTTTCTGAAAATGGTCGAAAAATTCTGTGGCGTTGCAATCATGGCATTATAATTTATTTCATAATTTAGTAATAGTTTGTACTGAATGATTACTGCTCATGCTCTGATAGTGCACATTCCTTTACGACCGCTTTTGCAGTCTGCTTTCAATCATCGTGCGCCGTTATCTCTGCCTTCTTTCCGCAGTTCCCGCCTTAATTATTTGTTGCTCTTTCGCTAATAGCCGTATCGAGGGATTAAGCGTGCACGCCTCATCCCTGCTATATTTCGAAAAGGAAATCCCTTTCCCGGTCCCCCGCAGGTGTTCTTTAGTGGGAGGGGGAGGCAAGCTAGGCTCCAAGGGTGGGAGGGGAGGGATATGTGCATCCTTCAAACCGTCGCGCACTCTCTCGTGCTCTCCGCCCGCAGCGCGCTCTCTCGTCTTGTATCGACCCCTGGGAGAGTGCTCTCTCCGCGAGTGCTCTGCTCGTCTGCCTCCCCTTCCACGTCGTGGTACCGCCGCCACTGCCGCCCCCCGTCCCCAGCCCTCCCTCCCTTCAATTTACTCTGTCCTGCCCTCCACGCGAATTCGCAGCCGCCTTGCGTGCAGCGTTCGATTTAGCAATAGTTATTGCCTTTGTTTCCTTGTCTTCGATCTTGAACAAAGACGCGCGCATTTACGCAACCATTCCAAGACCTGATCCGCGCTTGCGCAATTCAGCTGAGCTAGCGGGGGTCTCTCCCATCTCCCTTCCACTATCCGCCCGCCATTCGTTTCTGCGAGCTTTCACTGTCATCCTTCCCCTGCCAGGGCAGGAAGACACCGCCATGCAACCAGCTCAACCCATCGATCTCCAGCCTTTTCCCCGCTCAAATGCGTCCTTGCGAACAATGCTTCGATTGCGCTCTTCTTTCAAAAAGTTTCACAATCTCTAAACCTGGCCAGTTATACCCGCACACCATTTCCCATGGCATGCTGCCCATTTTTTTGTTTCGCAATTGCTTTTGCACTTTTATCGTTTGCTTTTGTTATGCTTCTATTTCTTTTTTAATCCTTTCATGCACGCGGGCGGTTTCAAGTCCTTGTGCAATGCTGTATTACTCCGGCCAATCCACGTCGTTTGTGACTCAAGCCTTCGCTTCTCGCCTCTCCAGCAATCTCCCTCGGATTGTACTATTCCCTGCACACCGCCGCTTTTCGCAGCCAGCTCATGCAAATTATTGCATTCCATGGTGGCGCCGTTAAATCCTTATAAAATAAGGAGGAACGGCCCTTGGGAAAAGGGCAGCCCCACACTTGGGAACAGGGCAGCCTCATACGTTTCCGCCCCCACACAATCATTGGCCACCCTTGGTATCAATCCAAAGGACACTGTAGGTGGAGATGGCGGTGTCTTCGAAACTGTTTATCACTGTCGACCAAGGCACGACCGAATGTGATCGGGGGGAGCGTTCGGAGCAGTGCAAGCGATTCCGTACGCCCATTCCGCTGCGGAGAGTCTCCGACCTTCGGGTGTAAACCGGCCTCTCCCCGCTCTGCCCCCGCCGACTTTTCTGCGCTCGTTAATTGTGTTTCCGCCTTATCTGATCGATTTTCGATCGATCGAAGGCTGTGAAACATTTTCCGGAAGTGTTCGGATTCTGAGAAATCATGTGGGCGAGGGAAGTGAGCCGTCCACCCTCGTGTATCAGTGAATCATGCTGGTCTAGACTCGAGATTGCCTCGATCCCGTGTCATTTCAAAGTGCACTGACGCTATTGCACTTTAAATCAACTATTATGATCAAACTCATGCCGGAAATCGAGTCCCAAATCGGAAACTTTAGTTGTCCTTTTCAATAGGCCAGTTCGAATTGGTGCGATGATTTTCAACGAACTTTGAGTTCAAATGAAAAAATCAAAGCCCGGGTCACAAGTTTGAATTTCCGGAGACGCCTGGTTACTATATTCGGGCCCTGTGTAATGCTCTGCTTCCCCCGGTATAGTTTGGAGTGGTATCGGGTGGGGGAGAGATGGAGAGGGGGGCACAAATGGTCACTGGGAGGGAGAGAGCCCAGGGGCCGCGTCCATACCCTCTGCTGACCGTGTCACACGGCGAGAGGGTAGGGGCGAGGGGGACGCGCAGGGTGGAGAGTGGGGAGAGAGGGAGGAGGTCAGCTCGCGTCCTAGCAATGCCCTTGAGCTCCCCTACCCCCCTCATCTCTCCCCCTTGGCCCCCTCTGTCCCCTCACTCCTCTCCCATCTGCCCTTTGCACGTCGGGGCTGCACCCTACCCAGAACACGGGGTGTACTCTACCACGGACCCCCCAAAGGATCCGAGTACTCAAAGTACCTTGGTGTTCTCGCTCCTATGTTAGCCGATCGATCGATCGGGTGTGGGGCGGAGGCGCTTTTTATTCCGCCTCGCTGCAGGGACTAGTCACCCGCCTTCGGCAGTCAGGGCAAGTATTGTGAAAGACTCGCGTTATGTATGGCATCGCTGTTGTTAGCGCGACCTTACTTCTCTTCTCCTCGAGTGTGTTCCAGTAGCTCTTCTTCTCTACCCCCTGACTCAGCCTCCATCGCCCCTTCTCTCTCTGCCTCTTACCTCGCTCTTTCGCGATGGACGCGCGTGATTCCCTTCCGTCTTTCTCCCTTTTTATTTTTCGCGTTCTCCATCGTCGCGAGTATTTTCGCAAGACACCGCCCGTGGTCGCGTGCATCGCCCCCCAAGGGGAATGCAATGACGAAATACTAGCAATCCATGAGTGCAGAAAGTTCAGGCATGCTTGCCTCGCACTAAAGCTGGTGTCATCATCGTCTCGAGGTGTTCTGTGATACGACACTCCTCACGCCAGTCGCCAACTCACTTGATCTCACGAAGGTCTGTCAAACTAACAATGGACCAGCAACAAAGAAATCCCCCTTGAAGCTGCCTTATCCACGGCGGACTTTCGCCAAGCTCAGCAGGTCTCTTTCCGCGGGTTTCCCCTTCCTTCACTGCTCTCCTTCAAATTTCGGTGAGTTGGAGCAGCGGCAAAAATGAATCACCCGGGAACGCGCTTGCAGTTCGTTCACTTATTCGACGTAGCCGAGCAGTGAAGAGAAAATGGCAGCCCCTTCCATCGATCAGCAACAAGTCATCGGAATGCTTGGTAAGTTTTCACATTTTGCTTTGGAGCACAATCGATTATTCGTCTGGGCTTCAATACCCTTTCATTTCGCACCGACCCCCGCGCGTTCCGTTTACAATGGGAGCGCCGAGTCGATGTGTGGGGGGCGTCCCCAGAAGTGTTGGATCGGGAAAAAAATGCGCTCGCTCTCCCCATGCTTGGAGAGCGCATTATCTCGCCTCGCATCTGGCCTGGCGCGAAACCGACCTTGGTTCAAAAAAGAATGTGGGACTCACCTGAACGCCCCTGTTGCGCTCTGCCGCGAACAGACTCCTAGGCTTTGAAACACAATCAATTCGAATCACTGAAGGAGCTATTCAGACTCGTTCTCGTTCAACGACGGTGCAGCTGCACAGTACAACGGAATGGTGAGTAGAGGATGAATCGAATTTAGTTTAGCACTATCTTGCCTGACTGTTCGAGGAATAGAACCCGAGGCGTTGTAGATGATGGCCAACGCTGCACATCAGTACATGGCAGCGGGCGGACAGCCGATCACCTACACTTCCGGTGGCAACGGAACACCGTCCGGCCAGACGGTGAGGATGGGAACATGGCACCCTGATACCGATTCCCCGCCACCAACTCGACAATTGTCCATCCTTCCTCTATTTCGTAGTTCCGTACTAATAAATGACTTTTTCAAAACACTAGAGTCTTACTACCATCGCATTTCATACTACGCTACGGCGTTTAGCGAGTAGTCGCGTACAAATCGCGTCGTATCAATCAAATTCTGTATTTTTTCAAGCATATAAGTCGATTTTACTGCTCCCATTACAATTTGTGGTATATTGGTATGCGCTGAAACTTAACTTTTTTTTATCATGTCGCGAGCAAGTAAAACATAAAGTGATGACAACGCAATCTCATTGCAGGAGCTCGTGACGGGCCAGCAGCAGATGAGCGGTGGCGGTGGTGGATACGCGGGTGGCAGCGGCAGCCTCGCGCCCGGTGGCCCCATCGGCGGAGGCGGCGGCGGTGGAGATGGACCGGCCGGCGGCGGAGGCACCGGAGGACAGGGCATCGGAGGGTGAGGAGGGGTATCTATTTATTTACAAAAAAAACTAATTATATTCCTAAACAAATCCTGTTTGAGATTGCATATTTTTTTGCTTCGAGTTACGCTATGATCAATCACCTAATTGCAGCGTGCCCGGAGGTGGATCCAGCGGCGGCAGCGGCATACAGTTCCAGTGCCCCCGACGCCCCAACCATGGAGTGGAGGGACGCGCTATCCTTCTCAGGTATTTTATCAGTATATTTGTAAAAAATATATTTAATTACATTTATTGTTTTGAAAAAATTGACTCGTTGCGCAAGAATCAAGAATCTCTTTTTCCAGAGCC
This sequence comes from Levipalatum texanum, assembly GCA_014805385.1. NCBI lineage: Eukaryota > Metazoa > Nematoda > Chromadorea > Rhabditida > Diplogasteridae > Levipalatum > Levipalatum texanum. The sequence goes on from JACMIG010001650.1 coordinate 5,881, forward strand.
AACCACTTCGCCGTCCGCATCCCTTGCGGCACCATCCAGCACTACCAGGTGGATGTGCAGCCGGATAAGTGCCCCCGTCGCGTCAATCGGTACGCGGGCTTTTTAGATTTCCCTCAATTTATTTATTTATTGAATTTTGTATTTATAAAATTATTTATATATCTTCAGTGAAATCATCGCGACGATGATCCGCTTCCACAGCAAGTACTTCGGTGCCATCCGCCCCGTGTACGATGGCAAGAAGAACATGTACACGAAGGAGCCTCTCCCCATCGGACGCGAGAGGACCGAGTTTGAGGTAAGCCTATTTTTAATAATATATTTTGCTAAAATGATAATAAGCTAAATTCAAATTGTCCAGCAGCATCGGGGTATTCACAACAGGATTTATAATTTTTTTGGTATTATGAGAAGTCGTAAATAAAAATAACTATTTTTCAGGTCACCCTCCCCGGAGACTCCGCCGTTGAGCGCCAGTTCACGGTTGTCGTCAAGTGGAGCGGACAGGTGTCTCTCGCCGCCCTCGACGATGCGATGGAGGGACGCGTCCGCCAGGTCCCCTTCGAGGCCGTACAGGTACGGTAGAGTCGAGGGATAGAAAACGTATTCAAAAGAAACGGGAAATTCATCTTTACTTTGTTCTATTTATTTCTCGTTTCTAGGCCATGGACGTCATCCTCCGCCACCTGCCGTCGCTCAAGTACACGCCCGTTGGACGCAGTTTCTTCTCGCCGCCCCTCCAGACCCCGGCACAGGTGGGTGGAATCAATAATCGATAGACAAGCCTTGTTTGAAAAAATCAATAATCATCGCTCGTTTGAAGTTCGCGCAGCAGGGACAGTTCCACACGGAGTCAAAGCTTGGCGGTGGTCGCGAAGTCTGGTTCGGTTTCCACCAGTCCGTGCGCCCCTCGCAGTGGAAGATGATGCTCAACATTGATGGTGAGGAATGACTCTCAATTTGGCAAATTAATTGATTTTTAAACTTCCCATGTCCTCGAATATGTTTCAAGCTGTGCTTTTGTTGAAGTTTATTCGGCTTTTTACTAGTACTTCGGATGAAGCTTTTAAACAAAAAAAACGAATATCGTTTCAGTCTCCGCGACGGCCTTCTACCGCTCCATGCCCGTCATCGAGTTCATCGCAGAGGTATATCTTATCAACATATGGAATATTGATTTATTGATCTCTTCAGGTCCTCGAGCTGCCCGTCCAGGCTCTGGCTGAGCGCCGCGCCCTCTCCGATGCCCAGCGCGTCAAGTTCACCAAGGAGATAAGGTGCGGCATCTTTGGTTGCGAGGAATTACAGATGGAATCAGCTTAGCTAGTAATATTATTCATATTTAAATCCACAGGTCTTGTCACCTCGATTGAACAATTTAACTGTCGATTAGTAAGGCGAAGCGTTGAAGCATAGAAGTTAACGGAGGGTAAACATGAGGAATAAGTTTCACGGAGCTGTATTAGAGATCGAAAATTTAATGCCGTCAATTACTCAGCGCGCTTGAGTGGAAAAAAATGAAAATTAATAAATCTATTATTTCCAGAGGCCTCAAGATCGAGATCACGCACTGTGGACAGATGCGGCGGAAGTACCGCGTGTGCAACGTCACCCGCCGTCCCGCCCAGACGCAGACGTAAGTAGCGCGCAGTCGAGGGGCAGAGAATGCGCGGTCCCGCGGCATGGCCCGAATCTGCTCGTTTTTTTCCCTCGTAAATCGAATTGGAGACTGCGGAAACGAAATCCATTGCATTTCATGTCTAAATATATTTGCTCTTTGAAAACGTTGAAATACGTTTCGTGCTCGATATCTTTCACACCGAAAGTGAATCATATTTGATACTATCCATGCGGGTCATGGCAGAAAATAATATTAAACCTTTCCAGCTTCCCTCTGCAACTGGAGACGGGCCAGACGATCGAGTGCACCGTTGCCAAGTACTTCTTCGACAAGTACCGCATCCAGCTCAAGTACCCCCATCTGCCATGCCTCCAGGTACGGTAGACGAATACAACGGGCCGGATATCGGAAACTGATCACAAGTTATTTTCCGTAATGTCAAGAATTCGTCCGTAGCGGAGCTGCCCCATGCTCCTCCCATATTAATAGGACGAATCAATAAATCGATAAACATATTTCGCTGCAGGTCGGCCAGGAGCAGAAGCACACGTACCTCCCGCCCGAGGTGTGCAACATCGTGCCGGGACAGCGATGCATCAAGAAGCTGACGGATACCCAGACGAGCACCATGATCAAGGTAGGGATATTTGTTTCATATATTGATTGATTTTTAAAAAAATAGTAATTGGGGCGTAACGTATACTGTTCTTACAGGCCACCGCCCGCTCTGCTCCGGAGCGCGAGCGCGAGATTTCCAACCTCGTGCGCAAGGCCGAGTTCTCCGCGGATCCGTTTGCCCACGAATTCGGCATCGCCATCAACCCTGCTATGACGGAAGTCAAGGGACGCGTGCTCAGCGCCCCCAAGCTGCTGTACGGCGGCCGCACCAAGGCAACGGCCCTTCCCAATCAGGGCGTGTGGGACATGCGCGGCAAGCAGTTCCATACCGGAATCGATGTCAAGGTAGGGGCGTTTATCCGATTCCTATTGATGGCTTCCATCATATTGCCGTTGAAAGTGCTATTGTGAAACGTATTTATCGCAAGAAAAATTAAATTTCTTGCAGGCTTGGACGATTGCTTTTTCGTGATATAAATGAAAATAAAATAAAGAAATGATTTATCGTTTTTTTTCAGGTCTGGGCGATTGCGTGCTTTGCGCAGCAGCAGCACGTCAAGGAGAACGATTTGCGCATGTTCACGTCGCAGCTCCAGCGCATCTCCAACGATGCCGGCATGCCGATCGGAGGACAGCCCTGCTTCTGCAAGTGCGTAAATATTCTCATTTTTGAACGTTTATTTTTTTTAGTTTATACCGCCATCATGCGAAAGATTGGGGTTCTAACCAATTTTCTGCCATTATTCGGACGGTGAAACTTAATCGACACATTGAAAAAAAAAACAATTTTCTGTTCTTATGCCGCATAAGAACAGAAAATTGAATTAAGTTATGCGGCTTCTGAAACATATTTTATCGACCGCATTAATTTTACCGTCTTTTTAGGTACGCCGTTGGTGTGGACCAGGTGGAGCCGATGTTCAAGTACTTGAAGCAGAGCTTCTCCGGCATACAGCTCGTCTGCGTCGTCCTGCCCGGAAAGACGCCCGTCTACGGTAAGGGAATCGAGTAGGAGAGGAGGAAGAGAAAGGGGTTGTGTTTCACGATCGCCTTATTACCATGGAGATTCGGAATTTCGGTGGAATGTTGTGTGCTTCACTGCATTCGTAATATCGCTGCGGATCAATCAAAATTGATCCGTGCTTGGAAATTTGTCCTTTGAATTGAAATATAAATACTTCTATTAAAACAGCGAAATTTTTGAGAATCATCATTCCGAAAATGAACTAAACGTATCTCCCGTTGCAGCCGAGGTGAAGCGCGTAGGAGACACTGTGCTCGGTATTGCGACGCAGTGCGTCCAGGCCAAGAACGTCATCAAGACGACCCCGCAGACCTTGAGCAACCTGTGCCTCAAGGTTTGTGTTATTATTTATATTGATATTATTTTTTATGTATGGCTACTTATTTTATTACGGAATAGTTACGACGAGAATTATCACGAATTCTCTTCAGATGAACGTCAAGCTCGGCGGAGTTAACTCGATCCTGCTGCCGAACGTGCGCCCGCGCATCTTCAACGAGCCCGTGATATTCCTCGGATGCGACATCACCCATCCCCCGGCTGGTGCGTAGTTCGAGCTGTCCCGAGTAGTTTTCTTCCATGAGGAGAGATAGCGTGAAATGAGAGACGCAGCCTGCAAACAGAATCTGCGTCTCTCGGTCTACGTAGTCTCTCAACATATTATTTCAACCTGAAAGAAGCAGCCTTTAAAAATATCTTCTAGCGAATATTTGTCACTAGAGGCAAGAGATGCAATCTATTTCCTAAATACGATCTCTTCTTTCCATCCGCGCTCGCCCCGGCGCGATCTTTAATCCTTGATTGGCTAGGCAACTATCCAGGTGACTCCCGCAAGCCGTCGATTGCCGCTGTCGTCGGATCGATGGATGCTCATCCTTCGCGCTACGCTGCCACCGTCAGGGTTCAGCAGCACCGCCAGGTTTGTGTATTGTACCTTGATCTTTCTAGCGCTTTCTTGTTTAAACTCTGATTGTTATATTATACTATTCATTGCAGGAAATTATCACCGACCTGACATACATGGTGCGCGAGCTCCTCGTCCAGTTCTACAGGTGTGAATATATTTTAATTGTTCGATTTTATAACGACTACCGATTGCCGATGCGAAATTGCTTCGTCTATTTAGACATCGATGAAACATAATACAGCCTGCTATTCCAATCTTCAGGAACACGCGCTTCAAGCCCGCTCGCATTATCGTCTATCGCGACGGAGTCTCGGAGGGGCAGTTCTTTAATGTAATTCTTCCTTTATGATCTTTGAACTTTGTTGTTTGCACTTTGCTCGTTGATCTTTGTAGCTTGATCCATTATTTATCGATTCCTCTTGAAGGTGCTGCAATACGAGCTGCGCGCGATGCGCGAGGCGTGCATGATGCTGGAACGCGGCTACCAGCCGGGAATCACCTTCATTGCCGTGCAGAAGCGTCATCATACGCGCCTGTTCGCTGTCGACAAGAAGGACCAGGTACGGATGGGCCCCAATTCCGGAAGGACGAGGGAATACCGTAGAGGGGATTGTTAGACTTCTCTCCCCTCATAAGAGAGCACTATATCGCGATAATTTTTAACTAAATTTTGTGGTACCAGGATATTTTCCATTAAATACACTTTTCTTGAAAACGGGATTTGCGTTGAGTGAAACATATTCTGGAATTCGGCGAGTGGTTGTTTGATGTAATTTGGTGAAGACAACATACTCCCCCTTCGATAGACCTTTCCAATATGCCAGTCTCGTTCATTAACGTTTTTCTCGGGGGAGGTATATTAGCATCTGGGAGAAACATATTTTCTCCTCAGGTCGGCAAGGCCTTCAACATCCCGCCCGGCACGACCGTCGATGTTGGCATCACGCACCCCACCGAGTTCGACTTCTACCTCTGCTCGCACGCGGGAATCCAGGTATCGATTCCATCATCATTAATGAAAACGTTGTAAAATAATTTATTGTGGAGTTATACGCAAAACCATATGTGAAAATTTTCAAATACGCTTCATGGGTACCGTTATTAGCTGATCCATTTTTACTGTACGGTTATATTCATTGCAACGGGAAAATGAAATAAAATGTAATCGACAATTTGCAGGGAACTTCGCGCCCGTCTCACTACCACGTGCTATGGGATGACTCTGGGCTGACGGCCGATGAGCTCCAGCAGCTCACTTACCAGGTTTGTATTTCGCGCTCATAGTTCAATCCGGTCAGCGTTGCTAAGGTGGGACACATGCTTATCACATTCATTTTTCCAGATGTGCCACACGTACGTGCGCTGCACGCGCTCGGTGTCCATTCCGGCACCCGCGTACTACGCCCATCTCGTCGCCTTCCGAGCGAGGTATTTTATTGATTTTATTTGGGATTATTGACTATTTTTAGTATTTTTTGAAATTGTTTAATTTTCCAGGTACCATCTGGTTGACCGCGAGCACGACTCGGGCGAGGGATCGCAGCCGTCCGGCACCTCGGAGGACACCACCCTCTCCAACATGGCCCGCGCCGTCCAGGTACGGTAGTTCGATTGGGCCACCGCCATTCCACGTGGTCTCACTGCTAATTCCGACCCTTTCCAGGTTCACCCCGATGCCAACAACGTCATGTACTTCGCCTAAGAAGATCAGGCAAGAAGGCGCATCCCGCAGCAGGCTACAGTATGCCATCATCGAGCTATTATCCCGACTTACTGCCTGCAATCTCGCTCTCTCGATCTAATCACATCTATTCGACTCTTCCTGGATTCGTATTCCTCTCCCTTCGCTGCGCGCACACCACCTACTAGTCATGAATATATCTCTCTCGTCACTGCACAGCACACTAATCCTAATCGTTCTATTCCTTGGTGGCCTATTCAATTCTTGCATATGATTTCGAGCACTTTCAATCCCTCCACTTTGTACTGCCTTTTCATTGCGCACAAACTCACTCAATGCTCCACTCCCTTTCTCATATTTCCAGCACTTTCGCGCTCGCCAGACTTTACTATCATTACGATTGGTTCTTTCGGTCTCTCGAAGCGAATTGCCTTTTTGTACTTGCGTCAAATGCCCGATCACATCATCTCGCATGTTCCTACTAGCCTTATAACCAGGGGCCATCACACCTGTAAGCATGTAAGCTGTTTGCCTCTCATTTTGACTAGTCTGCCCCCCTTTCCATGTTGCTAAGCTGTTTTACTCTTCGCCGTTGACCATATAATCTGAATATGCGCTTTGATATATATATATTCGGTTCTCTCTATGTATATCGGTTGTCGTGAAGGTGTTGAACTCCCCCCCCCCCATTTTTCTGCCACGCGAGAACGGTAGCACTTACACTCCCCTTCACTGCGCGCCCCCCTTAGAAATCCTGTGCTGACTCCTTATGCTCACGGCCTATCGTTTCGGTTTTGGTATATTCAGTCATGTGTATGATAATTCCAAGCGCCTTTCATAGAATTTCTCTGTCTCTCTCTCCCTGATTCACTTTATTTCGGTAGTTCAACTGCATCATCCGGCCTTTCGTATTTTGTTCTATTCCGATTAATATATATACATACATACTCTGTTGTTATTATCTCATCTCGATAGCCAGAGCTTTCTTCGATGACTCCTACAATGACTCGACTGGCCACGTGCGGATTGTTGTACAATGCTTTCTCGCTGCCCCTCGTATAGAATAAGATTCATTTTGAAATACCCCCCTCTTCGTCTCTCTCACTTTCATCGTAGAACAGGATACGATCGTGATGCATACCTCTTTCTGCATAGGGTCTCCGGGTGGTGGATTCGAACCAGAAAGCCACCAATGCGCTCGCGCTCCCCTCCATCCTGTTCGCTACAACATAAACAAAAATGTTGGCCGCGGAGCAGCCTGGTTGACGCCGCGCGCGCACGCGCTATTGCGCGCGCGCCCGCGTGCGCACCTGCTTCGTCGCCTCTCACTGTGTATTCTTGTTGCGTGGCCCCACAGGACCCGCGGCAGCCAGCAGCAGTAAGACCCACCCTCTGACCCCACCTCATCCCTACCGTATCCAAAGGAGTAGCTCTAGAGCGTTTTTTGTCTCTCGGTCTCTTGGACGAAGTCCAGGCAAGCACGGCCAGGATGTCTTTCAAACGTTCCTGTGGGCGCGCCCAGTGTATAACATCATCATCGCGCAGTCTGTGCCTACACTCCCCAAGTCCGCCGCGTCGTGCCTGCCTGTTCCTCTCCTAACCCCCATTTCTCGATTATTCTCTTTCTACGCATATCCCCCCAAACCACTCTTAAAAGTAGCACAAAAATTGCCAGCGTGTGATTACATCCCCCTTGAAATAAATTGTAGGCAGTGCTTTCTCGTCTCCTTCGTGATGGTATTAGTGTCAGGATCTATCTCAGCTATCCCAATCCCCTAGGGTAGATGTTGGTTGTCTTTGACTCGCCCCACTCTTCCTACTGCCTTTGTCGACTCGGCTCTCTGATGATCCTCCAATTCTCGAGACTTCCAGGAGTCGTCCCAATATTGTTGCACCCCTTTGGAACGATTTCATTGGATTCTCTCTGCTCACGTTAGAAAATGGCACTCTTTCATGCATCCCCCCAAGCAATCCATTGCCCCCCTCAGTTTATCTCATCTCCCTACACACTCTTCTCCGGCATTCTTTCTTTTTTCGCTGCTGCTCCACAAAATCCCTGCCTTACATTCTAGAATTATCCCAATTGGCGCCCGAGCAATTCTTTCGACTCGACAATAAGAGCTATATATCGACCTGAAGCACCCCCCCAGTTTGCCACTGACTGTTATTCTCTAAACGCAAAGTGCCTACCACACCCCCCTCCTCATTCAGTATGTAATTCCATGCGCGATTTGATAAAGGCTTTCTTAGAATGTTTTCTCGATCTATCAGTAACATCATACAACATCAAGCATGGGCGTCGAAGAATCGCTTGGTCGAACTTCCTTGTCGTCTCGCTTCAACACGCGATCCCGCACACCGAGTGTAACGCTACGGCATCCGATGAGGGAACAGACTTCAACAGGGAAAGATTAAGATATAAATAAGGCTCGCTTAACTTTGTATATGTAAATAAGGCTCGCTGAACTAAAAAGTCTGGTGTAGTAAACTTCCCCTACCTGTAAAATGCACATCGTGCATGTAAGAATGCATAGTTTCAGGCAGGGGAAGTTTACTACACCGGAATTTTTAATTGAGCGTGCTTTATTTCTACAAAGAAGAAAATAAAACTCACCGCAACAACAAGTAGCGATTGTGCAGATAATCAACCAGATTACGAGGATTGTGAACCACTGAAAAATATACCGGTTTCAAGCGCTGTGCAACACGATAAAAAATTTCAATTTCTGTTGTGTTTCATGAACTTTTCAAATGCTTCCCGAGTAAAAATGATTAATAGTTCACACCGTTTTGGCCAACAAATAAAGCCCAACCAACTCACATGAGTAACAAAGAAGTGAAAGACGTGCTTGAACGCCTTGAAGAGGAGCTCGAGCAACTCGATCATTCGTGGAAGGAAACCAAGGGAAGAATCTCGACAGAACTTGAGGGAAGTCGATAACCCCTGCCTCCTGCCTTTTCTTCCCATTATTTGAAAAGAGCTCGGATTTGTTGTCGGGGGTCTCTTGAAGAGAAATTGTCTCTTGGCTTGAAGTGGAGAGTTGGGGAGAAGAGAAAAGTGTTGTTTTGAGATGTTTGCATGACTAATCCTCGAGTGTATTTCTTCACCCGCTGTTAGAACTCGCTCTCTCCGCCACGTTCTGCTCGAGAAGCACGTGACAGAGAAGAAGAGGTGAAAGAATTCAGATGGAGAGGGCCCACTTACTCCGTTCCGTCGCTCTGTTGAATCTACCTTGAGAGGTCGAACCTACTCGGGTGCCTCAAGGTTGAGCGGGGGACACTCTACTTATTCTTCGACCCGTCCATCAGCCACACTGAGTGAGTGACTCAGAAGAGGTTTAGCGATCATTACACGCGCAAGAACGGAAAAGGATACTTTATAACTTTGAGATCGTACAACACTAGAAACCTCGATAGATATTATAGATAGCGAAATGAGTGCATATAAATTTTTTATTTCTATGGCATCTGTATGGGAACATTATGAACTCGGATTTTGTTATTTTGCTCCACTTGCAAAGTGGACATCGAGACGTTCAATTGCGTGCTTTTCGCCTTCGACTCGGAATTCTCCTCATTCTGGGAAGCATTTGCTTTTTTTTCCTGCTCTACCGCATTGTGGAAGAACCCTGAAGGCATTATGGAATGTTACTCATTCCAAATCACACTTGACAAAACGTTGCATCGATTGGTTACAGGGAAACAATTGCCTTCGAGATGCGGCGACTGTCAATAACGGCGGTTGAAACGTAGACCTCGCATTCAGTGGAATTCGAACGCAATCGAGCGGCGCTTGAGCCTTCGACCGTTTTATTGAGATTCAGAGAAATAGCTGAATATTGAAGAAGTCGTATCTCGACCGCGTTTGAATGGAAGCGGCCTTTTATGAGCAAGCAGCACAACATAGAAATATTATCACAAGCACGCGCCACTGTTCGAAACACCTACACATCTCTTCAATTGAATGACGTGGAAATTTAACATATCCAGCAAGCCAGTGCGTTGTTTTCACACCAGACCAGATTAACTTGTTGAGGACATGTGGCTCAGACCCGTGCAAATCTCGGACGCAATTTTGATCCCAGGAATGATTCCATCCATGATGTTGCAAAGAACAATAACACTATGTCTACACAGAGTTGAATAATCCGCAACAGGTGAGCAACATGTCGTCTGTCACGGTCTACCATGAGTGGTGTCCCTACTCGGTTGGAAATGCCGGATGAGAGGCACCTCGTGGTATTATTCATTGATTTTTCCCGGGAAGTCTCTGAGATTATGCAAACAAGCCCAATGAAATAGTCTCTGAGATTACGAAAACAAGCCCAATGAAATATTACGGCACGCGTGAAACACAAAAATTACGAGGCCTCCCATTAACATTTGAATCTGCTGAACGGCAGCGCGGAAGTAAATCGCGCCGATGACTCGTTCGATGCTTCCTCTTCCAACCTTTCCTGATTTTCAGAACGATTATCTTCATCTCGAACATAATCCAGCACGTTGTCCTATAGGGGTCGATGGAATATACTGTGGATCAGACGAACTCTATGTCGTGTTGTTCAGGCCCGGCATGTTTTCCAGGACTTTGCGGAGTCCGCAAAGTCTGAAAAGGCTTGTATAAAATATGGCGGAGTTCTGGTGAAGAAAACAACTTGCAACAAGCCAGAAGATCGCCATGCGTGGAGCGGTCTTCATCGCCGTCCTTTTCATCGCTCTTTTCTCGACTTCCGGAACGGAGGCCAAGCAGCTCAATCCGTACCTGGGTTCATAGTTATCTTTTATAGTTTTCATCATATAAACAATGCATGGAAATTCTTGAGGTATCTATTAGTTGAGTTCAACGAAATTCCTAATTCAATATACCGTGAATCGATCTGATTTGGGTTATGTTTCATTTCTGACTGAAATAGAGACATGACAAAGTGCGATAATGGTACGTCCTTGAATACGGTAAATTTAAATCCCAATTCAGAAACCTGCGCTGGCCAGGTCATCTCTGCCCTGAACGAAGAGACCGACAACAAAATCAAGACCACCATCACGCAAGGCATCAAGTTAATTCGGGTACCGTGTATAGAACTAATACAGTACCCGAGATATTCCTTGCAGGACGGGAAGCTACACGATGCCCAGGAGATCCTGCACACGTCGGATCCCAAGCTGACGGAGAGCCTCGAAAAGAAGTACCTCGTCGACAAGTGAGTGGATTTTGGGAGAGCCAATTTCGCTAATCCCTATCCCTACCAGAATTAGCGTCTAACGTCCGAGAACATTTGTGAACAACTTCCAAAGGAGTGTTAAATCTCTCTTTATGTTTTGCATGTCTAGAGAAACGAGCGTAGATACCGATGAAAATTTATAAAACAAAGAAATAAAAATATATCGATAAAACACTCTCGAGGAATCGCAAACTGACTCGAAGTGGTGCGACTACAGTAAACTTTCTGTGGTTCGTATCCACAAATTCCACAGCTGTTTTACGGACCGGAATCTTGCTCCTACTCCTTCTTTAATCGTTGCAAATTGCCAAAAAGTAAATGTATTATTACAGGTGCGAACTCATCACGCACTGCCTCAAATGCCCCATTGATGTGTGAACAAGGCGATCGGCGACGTCCACTTGACATTTATCCTAATAGAACCTGTTACAAGACATTTACCCATTCTTCAACCCTGGTCTATCTTGCAACCCACTGGCGAGGATTTTTCAATGCTTTACTTTCGAAAGTTTCAGAAATCGAATTCCTCTTCGAATTTGAAGGAGGTGAATATGTTACTTTCGAGTCGGTTCTCTATCTTATAAACTTCAACAACGCTGAGAAAAATCGAAATTAGAAATTGCACGGTACCTAAACATCTCTGTTGCTGAGTGACGTGGGGTCACTCAAATCTTCGCGTCATTATTTTCAACGCCGCAATTTTTGGACGCCAAACTCGCAAATACCAGATCGGATTCTTTTTTCGCTGCTGAAGTGCAGATATTGTGGCCTCCTTATGATCCAGAAAATAATTCCGTCGCTGTCTCTGATGCAGAGAAAATTGCGCGGATCTATACAGGATTGAACAATCCGAGCCACGTGATCAACATGCCGTTTTAAAGAACAGTTTGGCTCTGAAATGCCATGGTTCCTTTTATACCCCGCATTAGAGCTTATCTGGTAATGAATCGGCAATAGTTCAAGAGTTCCACGTTCCCAGCCTGCTAATGGAAATGCGCCGCGTTTTGATGTTCCCAGCCTGCTAATGGAAATGCGCCGCGTTTTGCTCGACAACTGCGACTCGACAACTGCGAGTCACTGAATCAGGACATCAAATGCCAAACCATTGTAAAAGTGATCTATAGTTTAACCATTAAGGCAGTACCAAGATTAACCTTGCTAGTCCGACGAAATAATGAGACAACCGTGAAACTCAAATAGCGCGTTGTTCAAAGCGCTCAGAGCGGTGACGCATGACTTTCTCGGATTTCTCGATGATCAATGGAATCTACAAATAGATCTGACGTTGCGTGTTGTTCATAACATCCAGCAATTTTTTTTGTTACCGAGCGTGTTTTCTCGGATTGTCCGAAATCCGGATAGCAACAATGCCAGTATAAAACGGGGGTGAGATCCTTTGAAGGAGTCAACTTGCAACAAGTCAGAAGGTCATCATCATGCGTGGAATTTTTTTTCCTTCCCATCCTTCTCATCGCTCTTTTCTCCATCTCCGACGCGGCGATCAAGCTCAATCCGTACCTCGGTAAGAACATTTTAGCTCTCACACAACAGTATCCTCGGAACCTTATAGGCAAATAGTGATCTTGAAGGAGGTTTAACGAAAAAAAGGTCATTCCAGAGAAATGCGCTGACCAGATCCTGACTACCCTGAACAAAGAAACCGACGATAACATCAAGACGATGATTTCGCAGGGCATCAAGCACCTTCAGGTATGGCTAGGTGCCCGGAGCTCGCTCGCGTAGTGAGCGCGCGGCAAAATACAGCTCTTGATGTTTTGGTGGTGCCAAAGCTGTTCCTTTTGCGTTCCGTTTACACCTGCTCTCTCCCCACTGTTTTCTCGTTTCTCTAACCACAGGTTAGAGAAACGAGAGAACATTCGAGAGAGAGAGCAGGTGCAAACGGAACGCAAAAGGAACAGCTAAGGCTCCACCACAATATACCGCTGCCGTTTCATCATCAGCTTAGCTCACAATCAGATAAAGATGTAGTTCGCGATCTGCATTCTCCATCGTTAGCATGTAAGCCCGGTGCAAGGATTCTCTATAGAACTGCTCCAATTTTATTTCGTATTTGTGGTACTA
>JACMIG010001651.1:411-19028 GCA_014805385.1 Levipalatum texanum
CTCCTCCCCTCCCCCGCCCGCCCCCGCTCCCTCGTCGTCCCTCCCCCCCCCCCCGCCCCGCCCGCCCCGCAGTTGTAGTGTCCTTCCTCGACGGGCGGAGGTCGTCCCTCCCGTCTCCCTCTGGGTATGCATGGATTTCCAATAGGCGAGTACTCATCCCGCACTGGCGGAAGTGGCAGATATTCGTTGTTTGCGAAATCCATGCAGACCAGGAGAGCGACTTCCGACCTCTCCGTCCTTTGCTCAAATCTTCTGCTATCAAATACTCTTGGACGTAGTCTTCGATGTGCTCCAGCAGGCGCGACTGCCAGTTGAATCGACACAGAAGCCCCCTCCCCACATCCCTTCCTCTCGCCGTGGTCCTTCAGCTGTACATGTTTTTTTTATTATTTTTCCGAACGAACTGCACTCTCCACTGCCTCTCGCGCCAGCGGTCCGTGCGGAACGAAAAAGGATTAACTTGTATTGGACCATAATGCATTTTCCCTCCATAGACGGGAAGTGGCAGTGGTGCCGTTGAATTAATCATCCAATGCAAACAATGCAGGTTGGCAGCAGCGAGTAACGCGATACTCGGCCCATGCCTCCAGAAGGCCCGCTCCCATTCCACCCCTCCCCGCTTCACTACCCTTAAACGGTCTTATGCTTCATTCTATGCGAGAGTACGAGTATAACGGTAAAAATGGAGTATGTTCACATAATGTGACTTAAACAAATGGTGTACATACCGGGGATGCGACTATGAACAGCGGGAGGGCGGAGGAGAAACAAAGTGGATATCTATATGGACTATCTATGCATTTCTCATTGTATGAAGACTGGCGGACACTACAAATCGTGAAACGATAACTGAGATGAGAGTGAAGGAGGAGGGAAGAGAGCTGAGAAGTGTAATAGCAGACAGAATAACCTGTAACGCGCTGGGTGGGAATAACTCGATAGGAAGGGGCATTTCTGGTCTAATTAAGAAACTCTGCTATGCCGTCCATAAACAGCAGGAATGGGACTAAATACGTGGGCAATCATTAAAACAGCGCATTTGGCTAATGAGAAAGGCAGGATTGGATGAAAAGCTTCGGGGGAACGAGAAAATTTCTATTACTGTACTTATTAGCAAACAATATCCGATATTACAAACGCTATATGAAAATTCAAACTGGGCATCGAGGAAGGATAAAATCAAGAAGCATAAGACGGGAGAATTTCTGTATGCCAAAAAGACGTGAAAATTGTGGATATAGTATTTTGAGTGAGAGGCGAGGTGACTAGGATTGAATACGTAGATAAAGTGATATGAGACCATGCCGAGCGAGGAGAGGAGGGGAGGGCTGGGCAAGGGAAGGCAGACAAACCAATATACAACAAGAAGATTGGAGAGGAGACGACGGTCTATCGCATGCTACGGTAGAATCTATGGTACAGGAACTCGGTATGAGTGGAGAAGATTGCTCATTCTCATTAGGGCTCACTGTTCATCCAGAAGTGCTCCGAATCGATTGTCCGACGCAAATTTGCTTTTCTCAGGCCCGTTCTTCTTTTTGCGTGGCTGAAATACGAATGGAGTAGATGTGTCATCTGCACTATAAAGATTGACCAATGTTAAGCCATTATCAAATTCGTGATCAGTTTGCCATATAAATACGCATTGAAGCGAATCCATGGATAAAGCCAAACCGTGGGTGGTTTCTTCTTCTCTGCGGCGGCGACAGGAACAGGAGGGGAGTCTGCGGTGGGTGCTCCCCCTCCTCCTCCCTTCTTCTTATTCTTCTTCTTCCCTTCCCCTGGCGTTGGGGGAGTGGAGGGACTATCACGGCCTCCTGTAGGCCATCAAGGGATCAGCAACCTCAATAGGATACTCACCAGTGGGAGGAGTGGGGAGGGAGGCTGGGATGGGGGCGGGAGGAGGGGCAGCTTGAGAGTCCTCGATCTTCTTCGAGGACGATTCGACGTTGGAGGTGGGAGGGAGGGATCTGAAGGGAGTGTTTCTTCGAATGGAAGGGAGGGGGGTACCTCCTCTCCTCGGCCTTCTCCTTCTTTTTGTATTTGGAATCGGCGTCCCTCTTTTCATCCCGTGACCCTTTCTCCTCCGAGCGAGTCTCTTCGTTCCTTTCACTGGCAGCGAGTGACCCTCTCCTCTGCCCTTCTCCGTGTCCACCACGCCCACGGAACCCTCCTACAACATTTTATTTTTATTTTCCCCAGTTTTGCGGCATTTTTGTTTTTTTTACACCGCGCGCGAATTTATGGTTTTTTTTATGAACCAAAGGGATTTTTTAATGAACCAAAGGGATGCGGTCCCAGTTTAGGTGAACACATACCGAACGGTTGTGGTAGACTAATTAATTTTGGGAATAGTTTAGGCGGACTAAAACTTTCTCTCTCTCATACTTTAACTGTACAACTATTTTTGGCGCTGATATGGCGAAAATAAAATGCGAAAATTGAGCACACCTCCTCGGTGTCCCCTGCCTCTCCTTCCCCTCTCCATTCTTTCTCCCCGGTTGCCATCAAAGTCCGTTGTTGCGCTCTTCTGAAGACCTCCTCGATTCACGAACACACGAGTTGTCTAAAAAGGGAATTCATAATAAACAGAGTTTACTGGAATACGAAAAAATATAACATACTCCTCTGAAATTTTGTACGCCTCCTCTGCCAGTGGAGTCCTCCCTGTGGAATTCCTTCCGATGCGTAGCAGCCTGCTGTGCTTTTGGAGCCTGCAACCATGTATTGCGATTAACGCCGTGTTGAATCACGACCAATTTAAATAAACGCGTTAAAAGTAAGAATGCGTGATAAAAGAACACGTACGGGATCAGTCGGAGGTGTACTCTCGACGACAGATTCGTAACTGCGATTGGACGCAGCGGGAGTCGAGGGAAGGGAGGGTTCCTCCGCCTTCTGTGGACGTCTCAGGATTTGAACAGGCACCGCTAAACATCTCATTTATCTCAAGTAGATAATAAAAGAATACAGATTCGTTAGTAAATGAGGACTTACGAGGGGCAGCGGCTGCCTTCTCCTTCTCCCTGTTCTCGTATTCTTCCTTCTCACGCTTATCGGCTTCTTCCCTTTCTCGCCTTTTCTTTTCGTCCATTTCCTTCTTCGCATGGTCTTCTGCCAATTGTTTCGCTTCTATTTCATTGAGCTGCAAAAAAATACCTTGCATATTATCCAACGGAATTTTTTTTAAAATGATGTAGTGATTTTTGAACACTGACCCTTGTGGCGGTGTCGACAGGCTTGGCTCCTCCGAACGGGTTCACCACGGGCTTGCGCACCACTACAAATACAGACCAGATACACTGTTTCGTAATTATTTGAGTCAGATTAGCACAATGGTTGAGAACAAGAACGAACCTGGAGCGGGAGTCGGCTGAGCCGGTTCCGACTGCCTCGATCCATAGCTTCCAACTCTTCGAGGCTCCGCTTGTGAGGAAGACGTCGATTCGTTCCGTGATCTGAATTCCTAGATAACGAAAATAATAATAACTGATGAATACCGGGACACTCCTCCTGGCCTGTTGTAGTCGTCGTGGTTGGCGTAGGAGCCACTCCTCTGCACGGTACCGCCGTAGCCTCCATGGTTAGAGCCGCGACGATTATCGTAGCCATGCGAGTGTCTGTCGTCGTATGGATCCCTCCTCCCGTGCCCTCCTCTTCCTCCTCCCCCGTATCCACCCCTTCCCCCGAATCCATCGCGGAAGGTCTGCTGCTGCTCAAATCAAAGCAATCTGAAGATACTTTACGGAACAACTCACGTAGTGATCATGTCTCCCTCCATGGTAATCATTTCGGTTCTGATGATGGAAGTACTCGCGAGAGTCTTGAAAGTGCGACTATTATTTGAAGGTCGAATAGCGCGTGCCCAGATTGGCGCATAAAAATACTGACCATTCCTTTGGTATCCGTGCGGTCCCCCATGGTGGCCTCCTCGAGGGGAAAGAGGGGGCCGTGGTGGCCGCGCCGCGAATCCTCCTCTCGTCGATCGCACGTCATTACTAGCCTTTCGAACTTCTTCGGTCACCTTTAAATCGGCTTTACTCCCATATTCGTCGAATAAAAAACAAATAAATAAGCACCTTGAGAGGCTGTTCCATGAGCAGCTCCCCGTTCTTCTTGATTGCTTTCTCCAATGATGTTTCATCGCTGAATTCGATGCTTGCGCGAGCGCCATTAAGTTTCATGTCTGTGACCTGAAGTTTTTTTTTAGCGAAAATCAGTCTGAATAGCCTAGCACATACACTGCCTTCGCCTCCAAAAAAGTAGAATATTTCCTCCTCTGAGGCCCCGTTCGGAATTCCGTCGACAATAACAACGAAAGGAGGGACGCGGGAGGAGACCGGAGGGGGTGAATCTCGTTCTTCGGCTATCGATGATGCCCGGGTAGACATCATCGACATCTGAACCATGTCCTCAACGTGAAACAAGATTTACAAAATATGACGTCGCTCATCGTGAGCGGCTCATGTTGAACGCTTTCCAAGTATTAATTTATCCGGAATTTTGATATGAGATACATTGCAGTACCTGATCTTCTTGCATTACGTCCGCCCAATTTTTGCCGACCATGTCTTCTGAGAGATGGTAGGCAGCCAAAGTGCCTCCATCTCCGTCTGTTGAGCTCATCCTGCAATGGAATCACATGATCGGAAAGCTGGTAAGGGAGCGGAGGAGAGCACGTGGTCAACACGCGACCAAGAAATGGAATAGTATAACCGTCTTCGAGAAGGATATTACGCCAATTTTCGATCCATCAGATATATATTGCAAAACATTGTTGGAAAAAGCCCATAATGTGCAGAATGGTTCATCATAGTTAGGTATTCACTACTAGCCCAAATATACCACATTCTCACCAAACTTCTTACAATTATTTAATTTTTCACGGACATTACGCGATAAGCTTCAAATCAAAAGAATAATGGTGAGGCGATAGAGCAATGCCAGTGAAGAGAGCACACAAGGCAGGCGAGAAATGGCAGAAAGAGCCTCGCACCACTCCTGCACGCTCAGACTCAAACGTTAGGAGACGCACCAAGCGCAGCATAAATTCGGCGACAAAATATGTATTTTCCGAGGAAATTCCATCGTCAAAAATAGGTGCATTCTGGAGTGCGCAATAGCGCTTATAGGGGTTAAATGTAAGAAAATGAGGGCAGATAAGCCGAAAATAGCGGAATTGCCAAGAAATAAAGAGGAAAGTGTTGAAAAAAAATGGTGAAAAATGCATCAGGAAATTGATTATCAGTTCGTTGCTTGCCCAAAAATGCGACTTATGTTGTTTAGCAAACTTATTTCTGCATTTATCAATTATCGATCGAAAAAAGCTCATCAACTTTTATACTCAAGTGTTCCTTGTTTTGCTACTGAATTCTAATAGAAGTTATTCCCCGAACCGTGTGATGGACGATTGTTTGTATCTTTCAGGATGAATGAGTTTTTAGACAATACCCCGCGTTCATCACTGAAGAAAGGAGAAAAAAGAGATGAGAGGGTTGGTGAAGTTCACAGTATTCTTATAACTGCTCGTTCAGCATGTAACATTTAGCCTCGCGAATGCGAGAAGTCAACTCAGTCAGAAGAAATCGGCGAAGGTTGACCATCTCTCTTTCTCGTGATTTCACTCTTTACAGGATCAAAAACGGAAACAAAACGGTCTCTCTTTACTGTCGAAGAAGCATAAGTGCAATCAGAACGTCGCTCGTCTGCAGAAAGTTTTCCTTCTTGAAGTCATAATCGTTGGGGTTGTTCAGTCCGAGGACAAGCTGCTGGTAGCGGAAGTGAAGCTTGAGCGGCTGCAGACCAATGTAGCCGAGAGAACTATCGCTGCCACTGCTTCACTCACGCAGCTTGCCGAACTCGCTCAAGACCAACCTGATTTCGAGCAAAGGAAATACAGTATCAAGGTCTACCCAATTAATTTGCCTCATTGGAACGCAGTTTATTTTGCAGAACACTTTGAGTGACGCGGATCGCTGCATGCAAACCTTCATAGATTCCAAGGACATTCAAATATTCGAAGAAGAGGCCAACCTCAATAACGCAGTGAGAGATTCTACATTCCATTGAGCAGCCTGTATTACGAACTATTTCAGTTGCTAGGCCGGCTGAGTGCTCTCATGAAATCGGCCAGCGATACCGTTCAAGCACTTCAAGAAAAGGTTAAAAATGGTCGCGCTTGCTATCTTAACTTCTCTCTTGAGAATGAATCGGTGTGGACCGATGGTCTTTCGTCCTTGGACAATCTTTTCGCAGAGCTTCTTCTCGAATGATGTGCTATCTCCTGCGAATACGACAGGATCCAAATGTACCTCTGTAAGAAATATTCTGTGAATTTAAGACAAGTATAATGTACCATCTGTTTTAAAATTAGATTTAGCAGTATATTTGTGAAGTCGATTAATCTGACACTTTTTCCTACCTGAAAAATGGCTCCTTCGTTACTTCGGAAATGCATTCTTCCTGTGAACAATAGATGGTGCCTTTCTCCTAGAGTTGTTATGAACAAAACCAGTAATGCTTGTCACTTTAGACTAATATCGTAGAGTTTATACGAATATGATTCGATAGAAGCGAAATATAAAGAACACCGAGCACTGGCATACGTGGAATATTGAGAATTGACGGGTTCGAGGATAGTATTTTGGTGTTGGCGAAGAGATTTTCAATGAGCTTTCTTTGGTTGCATACCGTACGCAGAACAATGAATAAGATCTTTCTTCCCAAGTGCATTAACCGGCCGTTGAGCACTGAGCCCAATAGACTCGGAAGGATGCAACGCTGTCTGCTGGCAATGATCACGAAGACCATGACGAGGTTCGAAGCTGTGGGGGTGAGTTGTTTGCAACCAAGGTAGTGCAACTAAGTCCAATACTTGAATGAGCGCCATCGGGCAAGTAGTCAGCTATGAATAGCGAATACAGAAGTTTGCAATTATATTCAACATCAATGCGAAAAAAATACTGGATGACTGCATTGATTGTGAGACGAACCTGGTAGGAAGGCAATTAAGCATAAAGACATGGAAGCGTCGGCAGATCGGCACTATTGAAAAATGGAAAGCATGAATTTAAAGAGATGAATGAGGGCAATTGTAAGCATGGTGCCAGAGGGAGGGGGATAGGCTTAGCGACGGCAGCAAATGCATCGGATGACGGAGAGAACGAAGGAGGCCAGCATTATCACCGCGATAACTGCCAGAACAACGATGACCCACACCTGAACATGATCTATTACCGTTCCGATTCGTGCGAACTGTTTGCATGACTAATTGGGGAGCGAGCCACTCGTGACTCCAACGATGGAATGCTAGTTAGGGGGCCACTCGAGCGGACGAGCTCCTTTCGCAACTTCCTAGGCAACCAACGAGTGAATCACGCCCAGTTCGAACACAACGCTACCGCCTCTCTAATTGACCCTCCTCCAGACATCTCTCTTGGGGGATGTGGCCTACCTGGAGGTTGAAGCAGCATTCGTTCTTGACCGGCGAACTACCGCAGCAGGTGTAGTAGTGGAAGATGGAGGGCTCGTTGCACTTGGTGCCTATGACTGGTGCGGGACAGTATGTCGCTCCATCCTCAACACCAATCTTTCTCTTTGGTCTCTAATAGGGGGATTCATGGTTGTCCCGCGTGGGACGACGGCTTGGCTGTGGAAGGAGGGGGGGGGAGCACCTTGGTGGTGGCGACGTTGTCAGTGATCTCTCCTAATTTCTTGCCGAGAGTATCCTCGGCCATGGAGGCGGCGACGAGGGCGAGGAGACACAGACACAGGACTCGGAACATGGCTGGAGGGCAACTGTAGGGACAGGGCCGATTGATTGAACTGGCAAGTTGTTATCCTCGGACTGGCCACGTGCAGAGAGGAGTCGGGAGAAGTTCAGGGGGGCTAGGGAGGAGTCACAACAGAAGGGACGAATCTCCGGAGGCGACAACTGGGAGAAGACCCCCGATAAGGGGAAGGGACCAGACAACCTAATGAGCCAAAGAATGGAGGAGAAGAGACGAGAATCGATGCCCACGAGACTGTGAGGGGAGAAGTGTTTGACACTCACTGCGCAATGATAGAGCATCGATTGAAAGGGAAGACTGAGCACGAGGGTTGAGATCGGAGGAGACTCCCAGGGGAAGAGGCAGCTATTTATGACACTGCCAGGGACCACACGAGTCCCCCCTTCAAGATGGATGGAGGGGGACCAGAGACACCCTACGAAAACCTTGAGAAGACACTCAAATGGGATGGTAGGAGGGAGGGAGGGAACTCCTCCCCCTTCTCACCGGCATGATTCAATCGGAAAGGGCACCCTATCCCCCTCTAACATAGTTTGAAATGGGAAAACAATTGGGAACAGTATGGCTTGGTTGTTGTCGGGGGTGAGGGAAGGGGGAGGGGGATAGGGAGGGAGGGAGGGAGGAGCTGCACTGCGCAGCGGTTATTGACAGCTATCGTGGTAGTCGGTGTGGTGTGCAATGGAGCGAAGGAAGAGGGGGAGGAGGGGCATCTGCCCCTGATAGATAGAGCGTCTGCCTGTTTACGACGAGAGGGGAGCATCGTGGGAGGAGGGCAGGGCCTCCGAGGGGGGCGAAAGGCAGACGGTTCCCATGGAGACCTCGGGCAGAACGGAAGCAGCGCCCAGGGGGGAGGCCAATCGAGGGCCCCTGCGTGAACCTCAGACACAACAACAATGTGGCACCTTTACTGCATAGTCACAGGAATAGCATCGACTCTCTCGTGGGGGACAGATCCACTGGAGGGAGATATGGAGTATTCTACAATCAAGGAATGCATCGCTTACTATTTTGATAATCTCATTCATATATCTATGGTAAAACATATTAATTATTAAAATACAAACTGCAACGGAGTTGGCGGGAGAAGTCGGAATGGAGCTCGAGCTTCGAAACCTATACATCTTTGGAGTCAAGCGGGACCGACTATTTATATGGAAGATCTATGGCCGGGAGTAGGAGAAACATGAAAGAAGCCGATTCATGCATACACTCGTTGTGGAATAGACGTCCGTAAGAGAAAGGGGGGAAGGGAGGGGGAGGAGTCCATTCAATCGTACGTAGAGAGAAGGGAGGAAAGGGGAAAACAAGGGGTGCGCTAACTCTCGGCTGAGTATCAGACAATGTTGATGAGTCTCTCCTTGTCTTCGTCATCGTCGACCTTGGAGCCCTTGCGTAGACTGGAGATGGATCCCCCGAGGATGGATGAGAATCGTGAGGATGCGAGGGAGAGATTGGATCCTCCCCTCTTGGCCCCCAGTCCCTCCAGTCCAGTGCGTACTCGGACCTGTAACATTCCCATCTGATCGAGAGTCAACAGTGATGGATGAATGCCCTTCCCTCCCCCATTCATCGCCTTCTTCGGCCCATTGAATCCTCCCTCATAATTTCCACCTCGAATCTTCCCGTCTTCAGCTGTTCGGCCACGAATCGACGGTAATCGCGTGTCTCGAGGGATTCCTTCGTCGGTTTCCTGCAATCATTCCTCCTTTCCTCTCCGAACAGTCCGAGGGGAAGCGTCAACAGCGACAACACAAACAGACCCATCGACAACTCATTCATTTCCTCTCAGGGTCACTCCCAATCAGAAGGAGATGGTGTACAAATACTGGTCTACACGGCCCAGGGGGAACATTTTCGAGTTCTAAGCGCCTCGAGGAACAACGCAGATCTCCCATCGTAAAGTTCGGTACCAGCCTCTAGCAGTTTGCCCATATTTGTGTGCTGATTCACTTTGGGGAGGGTGGGGAGGGAGTGAAGAGGGAGAAGGGGGAGGGGGGGGAACGCACTTCCATGATTTGAGGAGGAGCGAAGAAGTGACGACGGAGACGGAGGACAAGGCCATGGCGGCGGCTGCCATCCACGGCTGGAGGGAGAAACCAATGGGACGGAAGACTCCTGAGGGATGAGAGGGTAGAGGGAGAAGGGGGAGGTGGAGAGGCACCTGCTGCTATAGGAATGCCGATGGCATTGTAGATGATGGCAAAGAGGAAGTTGAGTCGAATACGACGAGTGGTCGCCTTGCTGAGTTCCATGGCAGCGACGACGTCCACGAGATCGGACTGAAAGAGGGCCCTTCCCTCCCTCCCCTTCTCTCTTCCACTCACCCTCACGAGGACGATCTTAGCACTCTCAATGGCGACTTCACTGCCGGCGGCAATGGCGATGCCAACGTCAGCGGAGGCGAGGGCGGGGGAATCGTTGACCCCGTCCCCCACCATGGCCACCCTCTCTCCCGCCTCCTGTAGCGCCTCCACCTTGGCCTGCTTCTGGTTGGGGAGGACTTGGGCGAAGACCTCCTGGATGCCCACCTGAAGTGGTCCCTTCCCGCCTCTCTCCAATTTTCCTCCCACCTGCTTGGCAGTGGCTTCGGCAGTGCTCGCATTGTCTCCCGTCAGTAGGACGACCCTCTTCCCCCTCTGGCGGAGTGCCCACACAGCGAGGGCAGCCTCCTTCTTCACCTGGTCTGCGATCGAGAGAACGGCGACGACTTCCCCTGCGCGAGAAGAGAGTCAAGGGAAGGCCGAGTAGAAGGACACACCATTCAGGGCTACGATCACGGAGATTCGCGCCTTCTCCCTCTGGGCCGCCAGCACTGTCGACACTTTCTCCTCCACCTTGACTCCCCGTCTCTCGAGTAGTCGCTCGTTGCCAATGAGAACATCCCACGAGTCCTTATCTGCTCCCCATTGGGCTGCAATGGAAGAGAGGGCGTTAGTCGGGAGTGATGACTCGTTACCGGGAGTGGACGAAGCCTGAGTGAAGACGACCTCCGAGGGGGCGAGGGTGGTGGACTCTCCCTCCTTGAGGGCGGGCGAATTGAACGAAGAGGCAGAAGAGACCATGAGTCTACGGGCCCCGTCCACTCGGCACGAGATTCCGTTACCTCAACCAGCCCCTCCCCCATTTCTCTCTGGAAGGGTACCGGGAGAGATGTGGAACTTGGTGACGACGGCCTTCTCCTCCGTCTCGAGAAGTGACTGGGCGAAGGCAGTGATGGCAGATCCGATGGGGTGCTCGGAAAGCGACTCGGCCGATCCAGTGATGCACATCTCAAGGCAAGGCCTTGTTGACTGGGATGGGGTATACTCACCAGAAGAGACAGGGGAATGGACTGGGGAGAACGGAGGACATCGAGGGAGACGACACGGGGCTTTCCTTCAGTGATGGTGCCAGTCTTGTCGAATACGACGGTGGTGACCTGAGTGGAGGGGAGTGAGGTGTGTCCTCCCCTCGTCTCTCTCACCTTGTGTACTCTCTCGAGTGGATCCCCTCCCTTGATGAGGATGCCGTTGGTGGCTCCAATTCCTGTTCCCACCATCACTGCTGTCGGAGTGGCCTGAAATGGATGAATTGAGAAGGGAAGCAATTCGGGAACGAACGAGGCCGAGGGAACAGGGACACGCGATGGCGAGCACTGTGATGGACGCCTCGAAGGCCACTTTCAGGATATTCTCCAGACGAGCGGTGGAGTCCATGGCGGGGTCCACAGGCTCCAGGTACCCGATGACAATCCATCCCGCGAGTGTCACCACGGACACGACGATGACCATGGGCACGAAGAAGCCTGCGATCTTATCCGCCAACTGCTGGATCGGAGCCTGCAATTGACTCCGACGTAGAGGGGGCGTGGATTTGGAACGAGCCTTGTTGGTCTGCGCCTCCTCGACGAGTCGTACGATCTGGGCGAGAGTGGAGTCGTTGCCGACGTGGGTGGCCTGGACGAGAATGGTTCCCTTCGTGTTGATGCTCCCTCCCACGACGCTGCTTCCCGTCTTCTTTACTACGGGCATCGATTCCCCTGCAATGGGAACCGTCCCCTCGTTCACAAGTGTCCTTACCAGTGATGAAGCTCTCGTCGACCGCCGAATGTCCTTGGATGACGACCCCGTCCACGGGCACCTTCGCTCCCGGAAGGACCTTGACGATGTCGCCTCGTTGCACCTGAAGAGAAGGAGAAATGAGGGGATGGGAGAAGGCACATACCAGCTCGATGGAGATGCCCTTCTCCGAGAGGACTCGACCCTCCCCATCCAGGGTGACGATAGTGGCCTCTCGGGCCTGAAGGGACATCAAACGGGAGAGGGCCTCTGACGTCTTTCCCTGTAGAGAAGAGAGGGTCAAGGAGGAGGAGGGAGGAGGTGGGGACCTTGGCCTTGTGCTCGAGAAGTCGACCGAGAGCCACGAATACGATGAGCATTGGAGGGACGTCGAAGAATGTCATCGGGGACGACGTCCACCCGAGGATAATGGCCACGAGAATTACTACAAGGGGATAATTATGACAATAAACCAATATACTCCTGACCGAGAATGGAATATCCGTAGGCGATGCTGGTGGCCATGACGATGAGGACGTCCATGTTCATCGTCCCGTGTTTGACTGCCTTCCATGCTGCCGTGTAGAAGTATCGACCACCGAACACCTGGGAGGTGGAGGCTCCACCCCGTGCCCCGTGGATACAAGTACCTGTACGGGAGTGGAGAGGACGAAGAGGATGAGGTTGTCGAGGGAGAGGGCGGGGGAGAAGATGGGGGTTTGGTTCTCCCCGTGCATCGGAGTGTGAAGGATCCAGTGGAAGATGACCATGACTGCCATGACGGGAACACCGAAGATGAGAGAGATAAGGAAGGTAGTCCGCCATCTGAGAGGGAAGGTCCTCGAGGGGAGGGGAGGGGGAGACTCACTTGGCGACCTCCGAAGAGTGGTCCAGTCTCTTCACTTGGTCCTCTCGGTCTCCCAGTTCTGCCGTGAAGCCGAGGCTCTGCAATGGCGGCCTCGTTATCAGAGGGGGGCGAGGGCGAGTACCTCGACAGTCTCGATGATGTCACGAGGGCCGACGGTGTGGGGGGAGAACTCGACGGCGAGCATGGAGGTCGCCAGACTGGCACTGCACGACTCCACGCCCTTCCTCGCCATTACGTGAGACTCGAGACGGTGCACCGCGGCCTCCGAGTCGAGGCCACCGATCTAAAGGAGAAATAAGATCGAGAAAGGAGGAAAGTACTCACAATTAGATGCATATTCGTGTAGGCTGAAGTGCCGTTGTCCAGGAAACGAGCCCTGAATGAATAATTAAGTCTGATATTGGCCAAAAATCGAACTTGTATCCTATGTTCTCCATTTCTTCGATAAGCTCCGGGACGTTGGTCACTTTAGGGTCATATGAAATATCCGCCTTGGCAGCGATCAACGCTACTACGATTGACTCCACACCTGAAATGATGGCGTAAATTACCATCGACCGTTCCCTTCTTACCCTTCATCTTCCCAATCTGCCGTTCTATATACTGTACACATGAGGCGCATGTCATTCCCTCTACAGCGAGTGAGCATTTCTCCAAATGAAGATCAGCAGGAGTGCTCTGAAAGGGAGACGCTCTCGTCGTAGAGGGAAGGGGTCCTCACGTATTTGTCGTACTTGACGGAGTTGACTCGCACGGAGACGGCGGGAGTTCCCTCTCGACTGGCTTTTCGAGGACTCTTCTCCTTGGGTGGAGGGAGGCGTCCCTCCTTTGCGGGGGACACTGCCTTAGCCCCCGAAGAGGGACCCTCTCGGTACACTGAGATACCCATCTATACACTCATTCAAGGCGTGGCCTACCGTCATCGTCGAGGAGACTCGCTTCGAATCCCATGTCGTCGATTTCCTCGGCCACCTTGGCACCGTTCAAAGGCGGATTCTCATAGACGACGTCACCTGCAAGGGATCAACCTTTCCCACATTTCACTCTTCGCACACTCGGGGACTTACGGTAGAGGACTTCAAAATCATAAATATCGATAAGAGTTACCTTCTTCCTTCTTGAGGTCGACAACGATGGACACGACACCCGGGACAGTGCTGATCTTTTCCTGGAAGAAATTTCTCGATGATTCTAAGAAATTTGGTACTTGAATATTTTTGACGCAGGAGTGGCAGGTCATTCCTTTGATGGATACTCGCGCCCGTCGTCGCTCGGCCTTCGAAGGCGGCGATGGATCTTTTGAAGAAATACAGTAAGACGGGCACGTGAGAGGGAGAAAAAGGAGTTTGAAAACTGACCTTTGGAGGGGGCTCCGGTGGAGAGAAGAGCCGTCTCGAATCCCATGTCGTCGATGGCCTCGGTCACTTTGGCCCCGGACCACACTGTGGGATCGAAGACAACGCGGGCTGAAATAGATGCTCTGTTCAAATGTAAAGAATCGAAGACTCGTGCCATATTAGTTTCTCTCCAATGGCCACATCAATGGGAGGGGGAGGGGGAGTAAACAGACCTTGTTCCTTCTGCAGTGAGACTGAGACAGAGACGATGCCCTCCTTCTTTCCGATATTCTCCTGCAAATGACACGTCCATTTCGCTTTTCAGATTCCAACCTAGTTACTGGATTGGAAAATGAGTTTATCTATATAAAAGTTTTCCAGAATTAGATACCTCAATGTTGGCAACGCATGCGTGGCAGGTCATTCCCTTGACGGAGACGAGGGCCTCCTCGGGAGAAATACCTGGCCACATCTAAACGACACTCTTCCCAGCCCTCATAACCAAGGAGATACAGATATTCAAATGGTCAACAACCATTCGGAGATCGCGCCCCTGAGCGCGACGAATGAAATGCTTTATCAGTGGGGATATAATCTGTACAATCTATTTCTATTCTATCACAGATGAGAGGAAGCAGCGATACCCGGTAATCGGTTGCAAGAAGTGGAAAGAAAGAGAGCACACTGAATATTTGTTGCGATTTAGAGGCGCATGGAACAAGAAGTGAATGTATGAGAGGCAATAAATTACTATCTCCTATGGTTAAATAGAGGCAGAAACAAGGGCACCGGGTGAGTGGTCGGTGAGAGAGGCATTGTGAGGAGAGCAGGGCACAACGAAGATCTCCGTAGACCATGAGAGACGATCGACTCCGACTGCCACTGGGGGCTGCAAGCACACACTACACCATGACACCCTATCGCTGTCCCCCCTCCCCCACCTACAACTCTACGTTTATCTAAGCGCCCACAACAGAGCAACTGAGCACAATTCATATAGTCGTCGGCATGACAAAATTGACTCCAACGGGAGACTAATTCAAGAGCATGAGTGCGCCCAGACCTCCCCCCACTCTGATGGTTGAGAGTGACGGGTGTTCAATACGAGTAGATAAGATACGCTGCCTGCAGAACAAAACAGCTAACAGGGAAGGAGACAGGCTACATCAAATAAACGCATCTTTTTACCATCATCGATCTAAACATACCTGGAACAGCGTTGGGTCATCCTCATTCTCCTCCATTGCAATACTGTCGACCATGACGAATTCGAAGCGGAGTCGCCATTTGAAGTGCACTAAATTATCTCTTGATAATGAACTGCGAGGACGAAAAGTGCAGTTTCGAGGCAAAGGACGTACCGATATCATTGTGGAATGTGGGCGAGACTCCCATCGGCAGCGGAAGGCGAAAGTTTGAATCGCGAACGGAACAGCACACTATTTCTTCCTGTGGAGCAACTCTAATTGTTGGATGAGAAAGAGTGATACCTTTCCGTGGAGAGTGATGAAGGGATCGTTGGCGTGGGCACCGGGGATCTCTTCCGAAAGGCTCTCCACTGTTTCCAAGCACGCGCTCAACTGAAGAGTCGACTGCGAACTACCAGCGAATGAAATCTGAAAATAAGACAAATGAGGAAAGAGGCAGATTGGAAAGAAAAAAATATGCACCATTCCCCTTGCCCCCTCATCAGAGCAACAGTACTTACGAATGCTCGGCCTAATTCTACGATGTTTCTCTGCGCCCTGTCTCACAACTACTGCCCCTCATGGTCAAAAATTCGAGGGCGGTCGAGACCTTCGAGTACGAAATAGAAGAACTCACGTGTCCAACAACTTCCTCGCCCAATCGGAACGCCTTTTTGAATAGCGTCAGTGTCGCGATCTGTAAGCAATGATACATAGTAAGACGTGATTTCCGTTCGTAATCGACTGAATGAACGTTGCAAAAATTATGTGACGCAGCCATGGAAAAGCCTATTACCTTCCCCTGTTGATTAGTGAGCGAGAAAACTGAAGGTTTGCGTGGCGCAGTGATGACGTCAACGGCGGCAGTGACCAACTGAGAGATCGAGGGCGCCGCAGTCACCTGCACCAACGGGGTCTTCATCGATTAACGGAAAGGGGATACCTGGGCCAGGAAGGGATCAGCAGGAGGAGGCATCTTTAGGTCCAAGCCCACTGACGACAACACGCGAAGAGGGACATGAAGCAGTCGAACCTGCCGCAGATTATACGTAAGATGCGTCGTCTAACTTCAAAATGGTCGAATGATCTAGTTTACTTCAGAAGGAAAGGAAAGGGAGTCACATACCGTGGATCGAATGCGGGCCACTCCGACTGTGATTCGATTCGTGTATCGAAGGTAATGACCCTTGAACGACGGAGGGATCTCTTCCACGGGCAGCGGGACCTGCAATCAAATTCCTATCGTAGTGAATATCCTCGTTTTAAGTCCAAAACATACATTGCATGGGAAGGTCTTGGAGTGTCCAGGTGCCACATCGAGATCGCAGAAGATGACAGTTGGGAGGGAGGAGAAGACGTTGGACGCCGATGGAGCTATCGCTGTTGTCCCCCCTCCGTCTATCGCCTTCCGTTTCCCGAATGTCCTGAATGACAGCCATGACTTCCAGTTCGTTAATGATGGAAATCAAATACCTGTCAGATGTAAGTTGAACACTTCCCCAAGCAAGAGTTTCTCTCGCTTTTCCATTATTGTGCACTCGTATCTGAAAGAAAAACTTTAATGCATCATGATGGTTGCGTTGATATGTGACTCGGATTAGCATGCTTCTCTTATTCGGAATATCCTGACAACTATAAACTGACTTCTACTGTAACGACTTCGCCGCTGAGGTAAATGGGGACCTTGCGATCGAGCGCTACCTCGACTACCAGAGGCATTATGCACCTGATACACAATGGAGGTCAATTGAGCACGCCCGTCAACCAGTTCTGATTGTGAAAAAGCGCGCAATGAGGACAGTGTGATGCTGCACGCTTTGAATAGCGCACATTTCATCGGCGTAAAAGATTGTTGATGGAAGGCAAGGGCACTAGATACAGGCAGAAGATCCAGACGAATCCAGAAAAACGAAAAAATACAATTTAATTATAAAGACCTTTAAAGGGCACATTATTCCGATCAAAAAGTGACGTCAACAGCGTGAAATCGTAAACTGGAAGGATTAGCTACGGTATCAGCGAAAATGGGTAGTGCAGAAGAGCATCAACGAAAGTGAGAGAGAAAGAAAAGATCAAAAATGTTACGGCCTAGGAAACTGCCATCTCCACTGGATTCCGAAACTGCAGTAACACAGCTGCTTATATCCGTCGGAAAAGCCGCTTATATCCCCTAGAAAAAAGCACAGAAGACTCGAAGCTACGACTACAAACTACATCTCACTACATGACAGCGCCACAAGCATGACACTCCGCATACTCTGTTGTGATAGAAGGCGTTACCTGAGGGGGGAGTTTCTGTTCCAGTTTTGATATCTTCGTCAGTTCCCGGTATTCGAGCAATGAATACTGGGGGAGTGTAAATAAATATTTATCGAAGAAAGTGACTCATTGCTTGAGGTACACATTGATAATGTCGTTGACGAACATAGTCTTGTCGATCTGGAGGTGGTCTCCTTTCATGGACAGGAAGTGGAGTCTCCCCGATTGGTCGAGGGCTTTCAGACCGATCCGATCCTACGGAAACTATTAGAGAGAATCTAGAGGGATACACCTCGGTGTAGAGCTTGGTCTGGTTGTAGGGGACGACGGTGTCGATGTCCTTCTCCGCATAGAACCCGAACCACTGGAATTGCCCCCTACCCTGGGTCTTGACTGTCATCTCACCGAGGACTCCCGAGGGATCACCATCTGGTCCTCACTAAACATGACGAGGACAAGATTCGTCAGCTTGGAGAGGTTGTCCTTGTAGGCCGCGTTCTGTGTCTGTATCACAGGAAATATGTCGAAGGCCCTTGGCCTCGAACCTTCTCGTTGTTGATCTCCCCGATGAAGATGCTCTTGTCCCTGTACGTCGCCTCGTCGTCCGAATCGTGGAAGTACTGCGCCTGCACTATCCTGAAGGACTCTCTGAGGCGGCGAGGATGGAAAGGAAGACGAGTTCTGGATGAAGTCGATGTAGACTCCCATGTCGAGTAGCTGTCGAATTCCATCACAAATAGCGTTGTCATCTCCACACCGCGGAAGTCCTGTCTCATCCCCCTCCCTTCCCTCTCCTTCCTTCTCCCTACCGTACACTCCCTGGTGCTGTCCCCCGAGTGTCACGAGGTTCTTCATCTGAGGGGCGGGGCATCGTTGAGCAATTGCCCTCAGGAACTGTCCTCCCTGCGAGAATCCCATGGCATGGTATCCATTCGCCAGTTTGGGATCGGCAGCGATCTTGGCACAGATCTTGGCGACCTCGTCGTTCATGTTGGCCAGGAAGGACTTCTCTCGGTCCTGGAGGGGCATTCCCTTGGGAGGGAAGAGGGAGGAGACACCTCGAAGTCTCCCTCCGCCAGGGCCACCGAGTAGATGTACACTCCAGGGATCTGCTTCCTGAGGAGGTGGTGGAGGGGGAG
>JACMIG010001652.1:0-19027 GCA_014805385.1 Levipalatum texanum
GCGCATTTTGGCCCAGACGAGACAGTCTGGAAAGATCCGGCCAAAATGCGCGTCTATTATTGATTGCCACCGCTCATCGGATGCTATTTTGCCAAAAAGTATGATTTATTCCTACTCAGTTTTTCAAGCTGATTCGAATGCACCTAATCTCGTTTCGAATTTCCATGGGAAGTCCGCGAACTTCCCTTGTTAGCAAACGTTGAACCACATCTTAGGATCACATACCATGAACAAACTTAATTTTGTTACAACTAACCATCTTCTGCTCAAGATCATGCATACACTTGTCATGTAACAACGTAAGACAAAGCCTTCATCTAAAAAAAACTAACCCCTTGAATTCTTGCCAACCGTCTTCCTATTGTGGTGGGAGCTGCCTTCCGCTGTCCTGACCCTTCCATGATCCTCGTCTGCCCCCGCCAAGAGGCCCTACGATATTGCTGACCATTATTCTTCCTCCTCGCGGTCTTCTTTGATGGCGTCACGTCTTTTCCAGGAAAATATCACTGACTGGGCCAAGACGCCGGACGACTAATAATCTCTCCATTGTCCATTCCTGTCTAAAAATGTACAGATATCCATCTCCTGCCTCGCCCCCGCAATAACCTCCAGCATCCTTTAATTGCGAATAACGAGGGGGCCCTTTGACCGCGCGATTTGTGCGCTGTCACGGGTGACGTCGCCTGAATTAGTATCCTACGAAATAGCCCATGACATTACGCCGCGTGTATTTAGGCATCGGGGCCCTTACAGACCCGCAATGCGGTCCACTCTCGTTTTAAGCTCTCTCTCTATCCCGAACTTATGCATCCCATCACGTATCTACATCCCCCGCAATCTTATAGTTAAAGTTTCGCATTAGCTTGCCCGTATTTAGCTACGTCCTTCTGAAGTCCGCTTCGGTTTCAGCTTTTCTACCTCATGGACGTCTCATAGTCTTATGTTAGATAAAGTTTCACATTACATAGGAACTCATTTTACATAGTCCGGCCAATCCGAACGAGACACATACCATTCGAAAGAGCTTGAAAAACTCTATTTCTGGGGCGCGCCCCAGAAATAGACATTTCGCGATTTTTTCCAAGTCAACGGGAACTCGTTCAGCTAAAATGAAACACACTGTCTTGTACAGTTTTTCAAGCTCTTTCGAATGGTATGTGTCTCGCTCGGATTGGCCGGACTAAGTAAAATGAGTTCCCATGTTAGCTCGCATGTATCCTGATGTCCGTCTCTGTTTTGGACTCTATCACTATCACGAACTTACGTATTCCATCACGTCGGTCTCCCGAAATCTAAAAGTTACAATCTCTGGCATTAGCATTTTGGCTCTGGCCTTACAGAACGCCTGCGGTTTTCTCCAGCTTTAAGGTTGCAGTCCCAGACTTATGTATTCCATCACGTAGGTCCCCCGCAATGAAATAGTTCCAATCTGTACCCGATCTGTGGCGACGTTACCTGGCGAGAAAGTCAGCCATTTTGCACCTGGAAGCATATCCATGGTTTCCGAGAACCAATCGTATTAAGTCGACCTGCGAAAGTTTATCCTGAGAGCTATAACCTACTCGAGACCTAATATACAAGATTTCCCCTGAGGAGTCAACACTCTATTTCATGACTCCTGAAGTTAATGTTTGGTGAGGTGACAATGAGAGTGCTTCCAGGTGTAGTGAAAGGACAACGCCGCCCTTTATTTGATTAATGCATGGGTCGGCAACACTTCAAGTCACCCCTTCAATCCAAGTGCAGCTTTTTCCCGACTCCACCCCCTCACTCGATGTCACTTCCATGTCACAGGGTACTACAATCCTGTGTTCGGTCCGCTCATGATGTGTTCTGTTGAGGAAGCCACTAGTTGTGGTCAACATAGTTTTCAGATCCTCTCACTTTTCTGAACTTCGATTATACAAATAGACTACCATTCTTGCTTACAACGACGATTTACCCGTTTCTCCTAATGTAGTGTGATTCTATTCATAGGAGCCACATGCTTCTCCTTCCCTCCCTTTTCCCGCCAATTTCCTCACATCAGGCGCTCCTGAGCGGGACAACAGTCGTCCCGAAATTAAACTTTTTCCGGCCCTCCGCTCCGACTTTCGTTTGTCAGCTGCGTGATGTCTAACTTTCGGCGCCCATTGCCCAATCCTCCTTCCAAATTTCGCCCCCCGAAACGAGCTTAGGCATCCCTTCCACCCCCTAAAACCAAGCTCGAATGTTTTGCACGGAGAATCTCGCAAATTCCACGCTACCGCCCTATTTTGCACAAACTTTTCTGCAAAGCCCTTTCCATTAGAATTGCTTCCTGTTGGAACCGGATGTTCCAAAGTCCCGCAGACCTCTCATAAGCATCTCAAGATTCGCGTAACCGAATACTGTTGATCTCTTGCGTCCACCCTCCGCCTTGCAAAGGCAAATGATGAGAATTCGAGGACCTCATCATTGTTTTCCTGGTCATAAAAAGAGGTCCCCTCCCTCGAGGCCTTCCCGGGATGACGGATCCTGAGCGTAAGAAGATGGTCTAGACGGCATTATCCGATGTTCGAGGGGTTGCTCGATTTTGGGTGCAATATTACAAAATGCCCTAAATTCGGCGCCCTCATGGAATCTGCACACATTAGTACAGGGAAGAAGAAGCTTTGCGATTTTAGACTTCCTGACGGCCACGCAGTGGCACGACAGAAGATGTCAATAAGGAGATAAAAATTTACAACTTTCTGGGATCCTTGATGAGAGGCATTCTAGCATTTCTTCCTCCAAAAATAGGGCCCGCATCGGCTATGCGCTCCAGATGTTGGCATTTGAGCTCAAGACTGGGTTGAGAGTGCGGAAGATCCTCATATTATTTTGGTTGCGGAATCGCAAGCTTGTGCGAGAATGGGAGAATACTTTGTGAAGGAATATACAATGTTCCTTGGGTCCCTTTTAACGTTCCACATTTGTTCTTTCTTCTTTTTTCATTTCTCCTTGCCTCAAGGTTGTTTTCTGATTTTGATTTTGAGATAACAACGCCTTGCATAGCGCAATTATCGTTACAAGGCCAGGCAGTGAAGAGGGCGTGACCTAAAACAATAGGGAGGGACCTGGGAACATATTTTCGCACTCATAGTCCATGATTCAGGAACTCATCCGGCCCACAACAATATGTGGCGAATTTTCCACGAGACCACAATAGCAGGCAGCCCGGCACGTAGACTTGTGAAAAATTGATGCACATCCCAGTGTTCCATTTCATTCAATTCAAATGAGGGTGTGTGTAAAAGTTCAGTTCCAGACCGCGCGCATTTCCTTATGGTGGGAGACCGTGTCAAAACATCCACCAGACGCCACAGTGTATATTTCACCACTACGATCCATGTCTAGGGTTCATTCAATACCTTCATCTTGCCACATATTCTAAATCCCTTTTTATCTCTCCTAATATTCTTTCCTTTATCAGGACATAGACTTTACCTTTCCCACTTCGTTTACTTAGTAGGAATGCAGTCTTAAAAGCGGAAGGACTATGTGGGAGTCTTCTGATCTCAGACAAGTTAGTCCTGCATGACTGCCCCCCTCCGTCCTTCCCCATCGCCCCTCAAACCTCATCCCCTCCTGGATCCTCCCACAACAATTAGATGATGACGCTTCGTTACGTGAGTCTTACAACGGAGGGACAAGTCTCACTTCCCAAGAATGTCTCCTCCCTTCCCTCGGCCCAAGAATAGAGAACCCATCGTAGGAATGCTTGAGACGACCAAAATATTAGATACCGCGGAAGTTTTGACAGGAATTGGTCACTTGACGATTCAGGTTATTACCGCGAGCGTGAGAAGGCTCTAACATGGGAATCTGAGCTCATGGGTTAACTTTTACAGAATGGTCTGATATTTCTTCCCTCGACCAATCACAACATGAACCAAAATGTGAGTATTTTGTGCGTGGTTTCCTTTCCCAGACTGTTTTCATCCACCAGAAATTCATAACACTAACTTGAATCCGATTGATATTCCGTGAACGTTTTGCTTTGAGAGTGAGATACCATTTCTTGAACATTGACTCTTATTCGCCATGAAGAATCCGGTAAGTCAAACTTTTCAACGCCTTCGCTTTGTTTGATCGCTGACACAGTTCCTGTTGCGCGGTGACGCTGATGTTGGAACATTGTTGAAGACTCTTTTCCGTCTCATCTCATTTGTCTCTTCTAGTTCGTGAGAGATCGCTCAGGAGTAAGATGACTAGGACAGCTAAATAAATAATTTCTATGCTGACTCTTATCCATTATTTATTCCATGACGCGGCTCTCTCCTCCCACTCCCTGGATGACTATTTTTACTCTTCCTCGGTCCCCAGCCAGAGAGAGGGCAAAGGGAGAGACGCAGAGCCCCCTATCCAGAACTATGTCCCTCCAGATCGGATGGCTCATCCATTTAGAGGCCTGTCTACGGTTTCTTCTGGATAGGATTATGACCCATGAAACTCCATCCCGGGCTGCAGGATGAATCCTCCACTTACGTAGGACGGCCACGAGACTTGTTCTCGCTGCCTCGAGTGGTCCCAGACCGTGACCTTTCAACGGCTCTTATAAAACGAACGATTTCGTCATCATTATAAAGTTTAGTAATATTCGTTCTGATTTTGGTCTGAACTTGGGGCTTGGTGATCGGTCTGATTCAAGTTAACGCTCAAATCGCCCAGGATTACGGTGTGTACGTTATAAATGGTATTCATTCTGAACTCTGCTTTCTGACCTTTTAATTATAATTGCCATCCTCCATCAAATCACGTTTCGGCTCCGTATCCACTTGACATGTGTTCCGTGCCGAACGCGGCGAAACACACGTCTCTGGCGATGTTTTTTACGTGTTGCAAGGCGTATGCGTCAACAGGGCAAATTCACGATACCTATTAGATTATGGTATGTTGGGGACAATAGCATTTCTCCTTATTACCCACGTGTGGCGAGGTGTATATCAGGGGGTGAAAAACTTCCTCATATTTTATGGTCACTTCACAAGATCATGATATGATTTCTTCGTGTTGTTTCATCCGTAACTTATTCCTCGCGATCTCTACTCCACGGTGGCGGTCAGCTTATTTTGTCTCGAAAAACAAATTAGTAACAGCACGTGGAGAATTGTGTCGTCGCACGACATCGCCTACCTAATATTCCTTCCACCCCACTGCACAGTTGTCTAGTGGCCATTGCTCCTCGACCATTTTCGCCTAGAGTATCCATGTCCCAGATACTCATAGCTCCCCGGATGGGTCGTTTTGGTTTATGACTGAATTTTAAGTCAAAATGGAATCTTGGAATACAGTACCAACTGGCCGTGTCCGCTTGACATTGAAATTTGAATAGTGAATAGTTTCAGATCAACATTTCACTGTATCCGTGACAATATGGATAACCAATAGCGCTGGATTTCGGTAGCACCTCGTTCCAAAATATGGGGAAAACTGAAAAGAAAGCCATACGAAATTCTTAACATCCCTGTCCAAATTCCATCTCCCATTACGAATAATAGAATATGAGAAAACTGAAAGGAAAACCCATAAGCGCAAGTACGTAAACCCCTACTCAAATCACCAATCCTTTGTTATAAAATAGGCTTCCTGCTAGTATAAAATGGCAGTAGTGCTCTGGTGGTCATTTAAGGTCTTATTTACTGCGGTATACTACTTATTTATCTCTTATTGTTAGGAAACTCTAACTTTGCGGGGAGCTACAATGTGATTTCCCAACCCATATGTGTAAGAAAAGGGGGGGGGGGCTTGCGTTCAAAAGTCGCGTCAGGACCTTATTGTTAGGTCGAAATTAGAGAGCGAAAACTTCGTCCATTCAAAATTAGTTTTCTATCTCTTAGCTGTGCCACCCGCCCACCTGCCTGCCACCAGGGCTCTTTGTCAAAACACGCGTCCACTACCATAACCTTCAAAGAGAAGATGATGCCGATGTCTAACCTTGTTAGGCAGGGAGCCATAGGGCTGAAGACGGCCGAGACCCATTACGCTACTTTTTCCTCTTACCCAGAAATGTCTGTGTGTACCTCTATCCATAACTGCTCTCTTCCCTCACACAAGGGGTCCTTGTCCGCAAGGCGATCAGGCGTCTACATCTTGCACACACATTTTCGCAATTGACGTGCCTGGCTTCCGGTCTCGATTTCGAATTTCTTCCAAATAAAGTCAAGGAGCCCCACTAAATGACGTCCATTGACGTTTCTGGCCTTTGTTTCAGAGGCTTCCACCTGCTCTCATTTACTTCTGCGACAGAGGGGGAGGGTGGGGCGTGGCCTCCCTTACACAGTCTGCAGACCCTCCCAGACTGTTTGTGAGGCCGTCGTTCATATTTTTGTCGGCGGAATTAACCATACGGAATGTACGCTCATCGCCCTACGGTCTCTCTCCACAGTCCTCTCGTTTCTCAAACTTGACTGGCGGTTAGATAAACGAGAGAACTGTGGAGAGAGATCGTCGGACGAGGAGCGTACATTCCGTATTGGTAATTCCGCAGACAAAAATGCGAACTCGGTTATCCCGTTGTGAAGCTCCTCTCAATTTGGGGTACATATTACTTTTATGATCGTTCGATGAACTTTTCCAAGTTGTAAACCGATCTCCACCTGAGAATTCAGTGTCCGCTTAGAAATACTGTTTTAGCGAGATGGTAAATTGATCGTAGCTGTTTCAGCCACATGTTTTTGGTGGTGCTTCTAAAGATGTTCCTCTGAACTTTGTTGTTTGCCGTTAGCGGGTGGGGGGCGCCACACTTTCTCCCATAGGACGCATTTGGCTTCCGATTGTCTCACTTGGCTTGGGTGGGTCCTCCTCGCCCTTCACTTCCTCTTCCTCAAAGTAATACCGACAGTCTTGGTCCCTTCCTCATTGAAAGAACACATGAACCTTCTAATCTTAACCTCTTCCGTATTGCCTTTCCGAACTCTGATTCCTGTTACTATGACATGATTCGAAGGAGAGGGCGGGAGCAGGTCTTAGTGTCTTAATTGTATCGTCCTCTCGAATCGCCAGTGTTTTCTTCGCCTTTGGAACACCAACCATCATCATAGTCGCTTTTCGACCCTAGTTTACGAGACCATGGTAACTCGGCCAAATGCGCAGCACTCATGAGACTTTTGCGCGGGAGGGTGGGGGTGGACTACCCTCGCGAGCTAATAGACCTCATCCCGTATTCCTCCGACAGTTACAAGGCACTGTGTCCTCCTACTCTTCTCTTGGACTGAAGACTGGCAAATACCCACTAGATGGATGCTGACCGTCGTCGGTATATAAACTTGTTGACTTCCGATCTCTTACTACTTAGAATCTACCAGTCCTTCTTGTTAAAATCGGGCCCTCTCGGACTTGCTAATTGTTTTTGCTCTTTCTTGACGCTTGTATTGTACACGAAGACGTCGAACAAACTGTCAATATTCTATTGTCCACGAGGTATTGAGTTAACTGGAGGCATATCCTCGTCATGGGTTCTATCTTTGAAATGTAATAGGTTCAGTTCAGGCCATGGATAATTTGTAGACAATCTCGAGTACATGGATGGATGGGGGGAGTCAGTCGTTTGTCACGTTGTTTCTCTCACGCCTCGATAATTCAATAGTTCGCGGGGGCAATTTACCTCGGGAGTACAAAAAAGTGACGGGATTCTATTTCGGAGGGCCAAGTCATCAGTGCGACTCATTGTTATTGTGCAGCTCATTAGGAAGGGGGAAAGGAGACGTCACCTGTCCCACTCTAGTACAAAACATGGAGTTAGCCCTAGTCATCCAAATTCCCATGGAGCTCGAGAGACACTGGAGCAGGATAGAGCAAAGACTTGTAGGCCCTCTAACTTCAAAGGCATTTAGGATCCCATCAATTGGTTAGCGTCTTCATGTTTTGTTCGTTTGTGAATTGATGGTGGCCCTAATAGTAGTAGTTGTCGTCTCTTCTTCCGTCCTGCTCTCCAACTGTACATGAAGAGCACTGCCCTTTGTCTGGCCCCGTCTTCTCCCAAACAAAGTACTCAAGAAACGGTCGTATCGTCCGTTGCCCGGGGCAAAAGCAAATGCCACGTCGCATCATCTCCCGTCTTCCCCGCCTACCGTGTAGAGTTGCCGTATTCATTCGCTCGCAGTGCTTCTGTCCGAGCTTCTCTGACAGTAAATCTTCTTCAGGTAATCAACGATAGAGGCTCGAGGCGCGGACTTCTCCATAGTCCGACCTCCCCTCTTCAGCAACGTAGAGCACAGTGCGTTTATATCTTTTGATTGATTAGATAAATTGTAATTGTGCAATTACAGGACATGCACATCGCATCGCTGGCAGTATTCCTAGTCTTCCTAGCGGCCTTCGCCTCAGCAGAAAATGGAGCACCGAGCCAGGAGGAACTCCTCGA
The DNA here is from genome assembly GCA_014805385.1 of Levipalatum texanum. NCBI lineage: Eukaryota > Metazoa > Nematoda > Chromadorea > Rhabditida > Diplogasteridae > Levipalatum > Levipalatum texanum. Next base: position 8,366 of record JACMIG010001652.1, read on the forward strand.
TCGTGAGTCATCGTCTTATTGTTAGAAGTCTCTAACAGTTATCAACGGCTAACTAAGTATGCGGGGGGCTCTCTCCATTGTCTCTGATCCGGTGTGCAAAACGCGATTTCTATGAAGAAATGCTTGTTTAAGAGCCTTCTAAACAACTACCTGGAAGGTGGCGTCATGGTATTCTCCAAGTTGTAAGAATGACTAACATGAGAGAGGGAGTAACATCGCTCCGCGCCTTTTCACGGAACGACCATCCACCTGCTAGAGCGTGCCAAGCAGTAATTGAGCGCGGAGACTGTCTAATGCAAAGCGGGGGCGCGAGAGGGACCTCACAGGATGCCCAAGCACGTAGTCTGCACCCCATTGTCCTACCTTAGATGCCTTGAAGCATGACCATTATTATGGTTTAGCCTTCTTGCCATGATTTCTTCATTGGTGTGGTGCTTTCAATGATCCTTCATCTCTGTTCTGTAGTCGGGTGGGTTCCAAAAAATAAGCGTGGGCTAGCGCACCGAACACTCGAGAGAAACACCTGGTTCAAACGCTACGCAAGCATCCAAGGGTGTTCTCCTCCCCGAGTAAAGTGAGATGACCGATTTCCGCTTCGAGCCCTTACGTTTGTGTGCAACGTAATCGGCACGCTCCTGTGAAGGGGGGCTATTCCAAGAAAACAATCATCGGTACAACTATCTTGAGACGGTAACCTAACGTCATAGTTCATCGGGCTAAAAGAAGAAAATAAAGAAAGTGTTTTCCAGAGGGCCTCCAAGACTCCCTGGCGGAAGTGCAGAAGCGCTCGAGTCCAATGCAGTTCTCAGGAGGCATGTACGGCAAGAGGTAAGGAGATTTTTTTAGGATGTTCCAGAAAATCCGAGCTCATTTTCGGTGCGAAATGAACTTGAAAACAGTCATGGCATCACTTTTTACATTTTCCTGTTTTACACGATGTAATGGCTGGTGCTATGGACAACCAGAAGCTCATTGGGTGACGAGGTCTAGGATTGCACCTGTACGAGAAAGCTAGCCGAAGCATACATCATGCACAGTCTTTTCAATAGGCTTGATACACAGAGTCCGCTAGGACGGACAGTACATTCGCAGTACTGTTATTCACAGTATCAAAGATGAGAGGGAGGATAATGTCATCCTTTATGGAGCTGCTCAATGACATAACTAATTGTAAGTATGTAGATAGAACTTTTCAAGCGCAAATATTACGGTTACTAGTTTGAGGTTCCAAAACCTGTAGGAATCTTTTACTGTTGGATATCTATGAGAAACAATTTCATCTAAAGGGTCATCTCATCTTGCCTTTCCAGGAGCGACCCAACCGAACCAGAGGAGGAGAAGCGAGGCGGCTCGGTGATGTTTGGCGGCGGAATGTACGGAAAGCGCGCGTCGCCCATGCAGTTCTCCGGAGGCATGTACGGAAAGAGGTACGGTAACTTATTAATTGAATGATAAATCGATACATTTCAACAACCTCTTCCAGGGCACCGGTCCAATTCTCCGGCGGTATGTACGGCAAGCGCTCGGCCCCCGTGCAATTCTCCGGAGGCATATATGGAAAGAGGTACTGTAATTTTTACACTTTCAAATGTCACATGTGTGTGGGTTTTTGTGACGTACGTAAGGAGGGGTGCGCTACAAATACTATAATTTGGTATCCGTCTCCCAGGTCCACTTCCCCAATACAACTCAAAGGATTCTGGGGCACAATTGCAGTAATCGAGAAATACTGCCGAAAACACAAGGGGCCATCCAATGATACCAGTAAAATACTGGGTTTTTGAACCTGTTTAATTCTCAACCGACTAACCACGCGCAAATGCATCCTTCCAGGTCCTCGTACCAATTCTCGGGTGGGATGTACGGCAAGCGATCCGCGCCGGGCCCCATGCACTTCTCAGGCGGCATGTACGGAAAGAGGTACAATTTTTTATATTGATTATTTTCAAATAAATATTTTCCAGGTCATCCGGCGACCGGCAAATTCGAGCGATGCCCATGATGGGTGGGTTGTACGGATAAATCAACGCGTTTCCCCAACCCCCTTTGCTCTAACACATCAATAAATATCCATGACGTCACACTCTCTCGCCACCACGTTATCATCACTCAACATCCAAAAGATGACGTTATTTGCTCGATCGCTCGGTTTTCCTCCACTTTACTACACTCTGGTCTCACTGTAATTTTTTCCTCGCAAATTAAAGTCTAGATATTCGTTGTACGTTGGGATATTGTTCTCTCGTTTTCTTGTATTTCACTTTCCCCTAACTTTGTAACCTGACAGTGATTCATCAGAATTATGGTTATGCGGAGAGACACCCCTGATAAATTTCCGTCGTTTCCGAAAAGAAACCGATCCATGAATTCACACCGAATGTAAATTGGTTGAATCGTCAATGTCAAAGGATTGCCGAGACTTTATTTCGAAGGGCTAACTAGTGGCTCTTCATTATTGGCTTTTGTCAACAAGACAAAACAAACAGTGAAGCCCAGGGACACAAAACAGCTGCTTGAGTCTTCATTACGGAAGGACGACATGATGTGTGAGGGAGGACTTGTTTTCATAGCACATTCACATTCATCAAAGATCCTTCCTCAATGAAAGGCCACCCTTGCCCAATTATTCACACTACGAAGAGAAGCACACGACAAGAATTATGGGGACTCTTGCATGCCTGAAACACCTCTATTTCTGCTTCAGTGCTTTCTAATTTGGGATTGGCATCGCGACAATTCCGGCATATAACGAGCGATAGTAGGAGTAGTTGCAGAGACCCTGGAAACAAGCTCACAAATAGCTTCTGAGCATTCTAATTTAGTAATCCTATAGCAGCCATTGATACAGCGTTGTCTGACCAATTTCGGTGTCCCTCTAAACAAGCTCACAAAAATTCATCGTAGCATACCGATCCGTTGCTGAGATATGAGGGGGTGTTTACCAAACATCACGCACCGTATTATTTATTTGAGTTATGCTTGTTGTTCGATCGATAGCGTAGGATGACTCGGAAAGACCCCTACAACTCCCCCTTCCATTCTTCGAGACCCGAGGATGCCAAGCACCCACAATGGGGAAAAAGAGACTACCACAGCAACCTTACGAGGAGGGCTTCGCTTTAGCATCTGAGCCGTCTTCTTCACTGCCACTACAAAGAGACCTTACGTTTGGTGACTCTCTCGCTCAGCTAGAAGTATTCAAAAATAGACTGACAAATCACCAAGGCTGACGAGCAAGTATCGAGCGATTGTTCTGGTTTTTTTTTCGTACTGCTTCCTTCCACTTCCGTAATATTTTTTATTGTTCCTCATAAGATCCGATGTTTGAAGTACTCTGTAGCCATCGTCTCCGCTTATTGTTTCGTTTCGAATTTCTCTGACCACTTTAGCGGGATCATTCTCGAAGGGGGAAGCTAACGAATGCAAACAAGAGCGAGATCGCCAGCCTGCTTCATGAGAAGGGGGAAATTGGACTAAATCCTGCAGAAAAGGAGCCCTCCAATCAAGGCCGTTCGCCCACGCATCGAAACTTGATGAAATGCTTCCCGGCTTCGTTGTGCTAGTGCTGTGGCCCACACAGCCTGTGGGCGTCAATAGCTTGTGACGGAGGTCTTTCAGTTGCATCAAATGAGATTTCGAGAATTGAAGAGAAAGAACCGTCTTCGTGATTGTCTCTAACCATCAAGCTTAGAGGGATCCACTGGATATTTAAATAATTAGAGTATCCACGACGTTCATTGAATATTTGTCACCGCGGGAATTCGACGCTGTTAACGCTCGAGACAGTGCTATTTAGACATGGTCCACGAGGAGGCCCTCTACAAAGATTATCAGCGTCGGCGCAATGCCGAGTGGGCAGGAGCCCAGGCGCTCCGAGCACCGTCAAGGGTCGGATCGGGCGCAAGGTATCAATCGAAACATTTATGTATTCATTTGAAAGGGTCAGATTCGCACCGAGTACCTCGCCTACTGCTTCTGGCGCTGGAGGAAGTGGGGGATCAGGAGGAATAGGAGGAGGAGACGGCAGCAAGGACTACAAAATGAAGTGAGAGCATTTGAGCTTTTATGAATACTGGGTCTCATTAAGGCTGAATTCCGCAAAGCCCTGATTGTGTAAATACAACAATATTCCAGTGGAGACAATGCATATCGCCCGGAAGGCTACAATCAGCGGGACTCGCAGCTTGGGAATGACCCCATAACAGGTTCGTCACCATCGAAACGATAGTGTAAACAGAACTGCAGCCGTTCGCACGATGCGCAACAACCTCCGTCGCCAAGCCATATTAGAACGCGAAAATGATCGGCCCATGAAGGTAAGTCAGAGGAAGTGGAACGAAAACAGGACGACAAATTCGAATTTTCCGGCTATGAGATAAAGTCGCAATAGAAGTTCACAAAAGAGGGTCCCCCAGGAAGAACAAGAGTACATTACCGATTCCGTTTGTATAACGTAACACAACTCCAGGCGCATCTCTGTAACAACGCCATCAAGGAGCTCTCCGCCAAGGAGAACGACCTCATCTCTCTCAACAAAAACAAGACGGATGCCCTAATGATGGGTGATGTTGAGGTTAGCCTTGCACTGCAGATTGTACATGCAGAAGTCTCTACAAGCTAGGGCCTTTCTGTTGGGTCTAGAACAAACGAATTTTCGAGGACTAAACAATTAATTTCCTCCTATTTCCATGCTCGGGCGTGGAAGAGCACGCAAGAGGTATTGTCGGCGGAATAAACGTTCCGAACTGTACTCTCATCGCCCTGCGATCTCTCTTCACTGTTCTCTCGTTGTCTAGCGGTTAGAGAAAGGAGTGAACAGTAGAGAGAGATCGCAGGGCGATGAGCGTACAGTCCGGAACGTTTATTCCGCCGACAAAACAAACCTTCCGCTCCTGATTCAGAAAGCCGACCGTGTCCGGGCGAAAATGAACGAGATCAAGGAGGATGCCATGCGCAACAACTACGCAGACCTCATCACGGATGATTCGCAGGTATTTTAGAGACGGAATCCGTTGCGATAACTTGGTGGGTGAGAACTGCGCAAAAAATTAGCCGAAAAGGCATCATTTATTTTTGCCCATCATTTATTTTGACGGGCGTGGCAGGGATCACAAAGATATATGGATCTCAACAATACAATGCTCCCAGATCCGAGCGTACGGCGTCGATTCAAAGTGGACGCGTCAAGCAAACCCCGAGGATGATCACCGGTCGAGACTCGTCGTTCCGCCATCGGCTGCGCCTACTCGACCGAGGAGTGTGGAAGAGGTTAACCTTCGCCATTCATAGATACAACTTCACTCAGGATTGAAACGGCAGAAAACGAGGGAACTTGAATTCATTGTTTCTTTCTATTCATTTATATCACGCTCAGGTTAGTGCAATCGAAAAGCCACGCTCAGCTTCGCGCGTGCCGTCCGGGACGCGACGCGATGGGAGTGCCAAGTGAGCCCTGTTCCAGTATAGAAGCTTTCTCCATTCCAGGCCGGCCCGTTCATCATCAGCGGGTCGCCATGGCGGTGGACGTTTCGTGCCCAACGAGCTTCCGACCAAGGAACGACGCATACGATCGGCTGCTCGATCACCAGAAGGCACAGTCGCACCGCCTATGACCATGAGGTAAAGAGAACTAGATAGGCCGAAAAGTTCTTGAGAATCTCGAGGATGACTAATTTAGGACTATAGTCGCCCGCCCAATCCACGATCTTCTACACTTTAAATAAAATTTTATGAAAAGGTTCCAAAAACGAAGAGAAACGTGCGATCACAATTCATTATCAGAATTACCAGATACGTTGCAGGCGCCAGAACTCGGCACCGACGCGACCTCCCTCGACGGCGTACCACGGCTCTCGGAATACTCCTGCGCGCGCTTATTCTGGGACTGTCCGCGATGACGTAATGTCGTCTTTCTTCTTTCTTCACCGCTCCTCTCCAGTATGCAGTCAAGAAGAACGAGCGCCTCCGCGACTTTCAGTCCATACAGGCAGACGAGCAGAGGCGGCGACGGCCGGAATCTGCTCTGCTCGTTGACGACCCTTACAAACTCCCGACCTACTACGGGTAGACCATTCAAGGGTTTCGACAAAGCTTCTGGAAACTGGTCCATTTGATTGGGACCGAAAAAAAATCACACCTCCGCTGCTGAAACTCTTCTTCAGGAAGTGTCAATATTGCGATTCGATCGACGAAAATTTCGGGCGTAAGGCCTTCCTCGAAGAGCACTATCAGAATGATTGCAAGGTAAACGAGAACAACTAATGAGGGGAAAGTACCTGTCAGGTCATGAACAACTGCCGCTACTGCCACAAGGTCGTACTGGTGGCGCAGTTGACGGACCATTACATTAGTCGATGTGACTTCCTCAAGGACAAGAAGGTATACCCTGTTTGAGGGAGGGCAACTGGAGAAGTCGAGGGCTCGATTCGTCAAAAAGTGCTTTTACCCCAGGTTCGCTGCAAGCGCTGTGGCCTTGCGACGGAGCGCGAAGACGACGAAATGGACATCGATCATCCGCTGTGCCGAAGTATCATTTAAAAAATCAATGTTTTCAACGAAAGGGATTAAATAAAAGCATCTTCCGTTTTACCAATTCCAGATCGCATGGCCCCATCGGGCGCGCAGTGGTGTCCCAACTGCGCCGTCGCCGTCAACGACAACAAGGTTTCTCTCCAGAACTCGATTCAACGAGCCATGGTAAACCTTAGGAAGCATGGATCAAGCACACGCATGACTCCAAGGGGTGCTACAACAATCCAAGGAATAGCAAGTAAGTACCATTCGGGAGAGAAAGAATATTTTCGAAAACGCTCTCACTTCCACAGAACAATGGGAAATCTACAGCAATATTGCGACCAGTTTGAGTCGGAAACCGAGTCATGACGTTTCACAGCCAAACTAGAGATGTTATAGCGGTAGATCAACGCTAGCCTGTGAATTCACCGTGCTCGACAACAACTCGAATCATTCCAGAATCGGCCCGAACGCCAAGCAGTCGCTCGTGCCGGAGACGCTGTTCCTTACGAATGGCCCGCGCTCGGGGAGCAATGGACCGGGAGGACCGGGAGGACCAGGAGGGGCCGGAGGGGCAGGTATACAGGATATCAAGGCCCTCGTATAATGAATCAGGTGGAAACATCCCACCGCCCATCTACCACGGGCCGTCGATCGACATGCGAGGAAAGCGTCTCATCGACGCCGATCAGCTACTGGGAGCACTGCGGATTGCGCAGCAGAGAAAGAAGGTAAAGGAGTTCCACATCTATAAAATTGTAGTAAAATTCCCCTTGCTTCTGCGGAGAATAGACTGGTTATCAGTCAAAAGTCCGCCTCTTCGCTCCTTGACGGACGAAAATGATAATGTTCCACGGTATTACAGCGCGTAGATCAGTAGGGTTATGAGCTTATTCAGTGGAACGTTTCTTCCGCATAATTAGAGACGTTACGAAACTCCAGGACCAACAACGACGTCGCAAGCAGGCTGTCGATGCCGAAGACAAGAAAGCGGATGCGGCGACGAGTCGGACGGATACGGCAGACTAAACCATCGAAACGGTCGACCGAAAATTGATTTTAAAAAATTTACCATAGCAGAATCTGTCTCGCACACATTTATTCTTTGGATGTTTTCAAATTCACAATAAACAAAGTGTCGTAGCAAGAACTCTTTATCTTGGACATTATGTGCATTACTGTTAGTGCAGAGTATGTAACACTTGGAACAAAAGTTATGTGTAAAGCCTAACTTCGAACAGGTGATGGTTTGATAATTTAGATTTCTCCTTTCGAAAATAATTGATTTCGTTTTGGGCTTTCCGGCCATTATAGGGAAATGTGAATATTTTATTAATTTTTTTCGGGTCGAAATACCTGGGACCGGCCAAATGTCGAAAAAGCAAGCCATTATTTTGTTTGAAAAATCGAAAAATTGCGACTAGCGATCCGCGAATTACCGCGCCCGCAAAAAAAGCAGCCTGATTCGGGTTTCGCGGATCGCGAGTCACAATTTTGCGATTTTTCAAACAAAAAAACGGCTCGCTTTTTCGACATTTGGCCGGTCCCAGGTAATTCGACCCGAAACAAAATAATAAAATATTCACATTTCCCTATAATGGACGGAAAGCCCAAAACGAAATCAATCTGCCTAAATCGGCCCCGATCGGCACGATTGTTTCTAAAAGTTCTCGATTGACGATACGTGCCAAACCAATAAATGTATGAATGCAAGAGAAATATTGTTATCACTTGGGAGTTGGAGAACTGTGCTTACCAGGGAGGGGAGTACTTGTCTACGAGAGCCTCAATCTGCTGAATATTGTGGTGGTGCACAAGCTGGTCCTTTTCGCGTTCCGTTTACACCTATGCCCCGCCCCCTTGCTTACCATTTTGGAGCGCGCATACGGTTTCAATCGCTAATAACTTCGTTCTGACTCAAAATCATGAAAAATGTTCGCTAGAAAAGTTGTTCAGCTCGTCGAGATCTACAAGTCTATATAGAACACAAGCCACGAATATTGATTTCGTGATTTGAGAAAAGGGGCGTGGTCACGGGTGAAAAAAGTAAATATTCGTGACTTGTGTTCTAAATAGACTTATAGATCTCGACGAGCTGAACAACTTTTCTAGCGAACGTTTTTCAAGATCTTGAGTAAGAACGAAGTTATTAGTGATTAAAAGCGTGTGCGCGCTCCAAAATGGTACGCAAGTGGGCGGGGCATAGGTGTAAACGGAACGCAAAAAGGACCAGCTTGTGCACCACCACAATAGTGACGGGGTGCATCTTGGGCTTCTCCTCATTGAACTGCGCCACCGCCGCAAAACGGGAAACTTCCCAGCGAAGCAGCTCCCTCAAACATATCAATCATTCCCATTCACAAGGCGAAAGAGGTGAAAAAAGCGAAAGAGGAGGAACTCACTCGTAGGTCGCCTTGCAGTACTGGAGACGACCGTACTTCTTGGCGAAGGAGAGAGCAGAAGTGATGCACGGTTCCCTAATGTGGGAGTCAGGGGAATACACTTATCACCTACTTTCAAATTACGCTGCTTATCATTCCAAATTTCGCCCATTTGCCCTTCGGCGTTTGAAAAGGACATTGACCTACTTCAACGTTGCACATAACATATAAGAGAGGTAAATCTAATTATAGCAACGATTTCGGAAAAAAGACGGCGCTATATTTAGATTTACCCCTTTTATATCAGGACGATGTGCGTATTTTCCGGAAGAAATATTCCGCCGACTCACCAGCGGGAGCGGAGACCGAGCTGGAACCAGGCGAGGAGGATATTGCAGTTGCCAGATGAAGAGATGCCGAAAGGGGCAGTCGAGAGGCGCGCGAGGGTCGCCGCCCCCACGGGAACCTTCTCCTTCAGCAGGCACAGCGCGTATTCCTTCAGTTGAAGTCGTTATATATACAATACATTATTCTATTTTATCGTGTATTATACTTTTTTAAAATCGTGGAAAAAGTAGCACAAAGTTCAAATTGATATTGTAGGAGAAATTGACATAGGAAGTGGGGGAAAATAAAGCGAAACGCATCACCTTCTGTACCGAATTCAGCTGTGCCCATTCCTCAGGGGTCATTAAGCCATCGAGGATCTTGCCAGCAGCAACATCACATTGCTCAGCGAGTGAACGATCCACGAATCTGAAGACGGGTTGTGGAAGGAGGGGAGGGAGAGGGCGGGAGAGACGTGGGAGTCGCGGGAGGCATTCCCTCCCCGCACAGCCACTCGTTAACGGTGTCCTCGATCTCGTTAATGCGAGGATAGGACTCCTTCATCGCAGCCAGCCACGACTCCGTGTCCAAGGGCTGAAATGAAATATTCTAGCCGTTTGATTGAAATCACGTACAGTCTCCGCATGCTTTTCGACGTGCTTGCGGATGAAATTCTTCTTTCCTTCCTCGTTGAAAATGTTCTGCTCGAGGTACAGGAGCAGAGCTGATCCCTGAAGGAGATGTAAGTGAATGAGGAAGGGGAACATGGGAGAACCTTCTCGTACGGAACTTTGGACCATGCATCATCAGGGTCGATTTCTCCGAGGTGCTGACGAAGTGGAGTGAATCCTTTCGGAAGTGTTGGGATGATATCGCGCAGCACCTAAGGCACGAAATTTTAAAGGAGTAGGAGGAAGATTCCGGTCCGTAAAACAGCTGTGACCATTTTGGCCAAAATATTCTAAAATGCAGACACTGCTTTTTACAATATTTTGTCCGCAATGGCCACAACTGTTTTACGGACCGGAATCTTGCTCCTACACCTTCTTTAAAGTGGATTAATAATTGTTCATTGCAGCTGGATCTTTCTTGCTCACAATATGAGTCAATATTTTGGATAAAGTATGGGAGAGTACCTGGAATCCATGCTCGGCGTCGAACCAACGACGGGCGCTTCCGTACACTTTCTCCACGATTAGCCTCTCCAAGTAGACCGTGAAGCCCTCGTTGAGCCTGCGAAAGAAAAACAATAAATATCTCTTAAATGGGCTGCGCATAATAGTGGAGATTTGGCTACGCAGGAAAGGGTTTTCAGATACGAGTTATAAAATGTTTGCAAATTCAACGAAACCCGATTTGGCTATGAGCACATTTTTCTCACCAAATCCCACACGAGCGCCTTTATGTTAATTGTTTACACATAAAAGCGCTAGAGTGGGAT